>JAQJVL010000917.1:0-83594 GCA_035578905.1 Stictocephala bisonia | reverse complement strand
TTCCCCAAGCTCGATCCCAGTGTGTGAGAAATGTACTGGCCAACATCTCTACTCTGCTTGTCCGAAGAAGAAGACCGACCCCTGTATGTGTAAACTGCGGGGAGAATTCGGCCAATTTCAAAGGCTCAAATGATTTATTCAACCATTTAAAATTTTACAAAACAATAGGCCAATTTTGTCAAGCTCCAAATCCTTAAAAGGATTTGGATGCTTGATAAAATGAGCTTACAATAGCTTTGACTTTAGCATCCCTAATTGCTGGCACGATAATTTCTCCTTAGGTTACGTAAGAATGGTACGAGGTGAGGTCTTTCTTTGGAAAGATCGTACCTATACCAGCAGAATCTGATTTCTCATTTTGGCCAGCCCAGAATCAAACCATGAGTTAGTATTAGAAATATCTTTAGTATTTGCTTGTCCTATGGTTTACAATTTTTTGCTTTTCAGGAAAACAAAAATCAAAGTCTTAACATTTTTGAAAAATTTGGAAAAGGCATCAGTGGGTGAAAGAGATTGTAGAACCTCAAACCAACTCATCATATATCTCTCTCTCAAGACAATTTTTAAAGTTAAGGATATAGGTCTCATTAAAATCTCTAAATTTTACAATTTTCTGCCTAGGCTTATGAGATAATTTACTTATTCTATTATTAACAACTAAAAATAAATGTTTGTGATCCGCTACCTGATCATCACTGACCAAAATCTCTTAGTCCCAAGTGTCAAGATTAGTTATAAAATTATCAAATGATGCACCACCCTTGTTGGCAGCTCAGTAGCACAAAAAAGGTTATGGCTCCTGAGAAGATTTAAAAAAATCTGCTTTTTCACTATGTGTTGCTGATCAGATTTATATTATTGATCTGTTCCAATCACAATGGAGAGACCAAGACAATCAAGAAAACTCAAACAACGATCCAGAAGTAGAAAAAACCTATCGATGTTACCATACTATAAATGCATACAAATACTATAAAGATATACAGCAAAAGACTAAAAGCAATGTTACTGGACTAACCCATCACTCATCTACTAAGAGCACCGATGAAAAATGCAAGTACCGAAAACACTGGAATAAGAATAAATGTACCTTTACAAGCCCACCCTCCTTTCTCCAAATCATACGCTCAAGCAGATAAGAAGACGTCAACAAGTTTGCATCTGAAACTGCAGCTAATGATTGGTACTTGAGAGTGGCTCTAATATAGAACAATTAATATTATATTTAGTTAAGTCAGCCATGCCTATCATTAAAAAGATTATGTCTAATGTTATTACTTCACTGTTCCAAAATGCACTCTAGTACATGCATCATACAAAACTTAAAACCCAAAACTGGAATGCTGATGGCTTAAAGAGAAAGAAGAATAGTTTTTCAGAGTTCAGGGTTCGGCATAACATCGCGATGTCACCTGCATCACTGAGACGCACTTTGTCATAAATGGCCTTTTAAAATCCTGGATACTTTATCTATAGAGAAGACAGGAATGCACCAATGCTTCTGGAGGAAGTGGCAATTTTTATAAAAAGAAACCTCAATCATCACAATATACTGTTGCCAAATTTTATTTCAGCTGAAGCTGTTGGTATCAAAATTATTTTCCCAAAACGACCAGTCTTGTAATGTTATTTTGTATATAAATCATCAATCGGTTTTTCACCAAAAAATTTTTAAATCTAAGTTGGTGACCCCCAACTTATTTTTGGGTTTTAAAATTTTATAAACATAAATTTTGGGGATGTAGGGTAATTAACCCCGATGGGGGTTCGCTTTTTACGTGTATGAATAAAAACCAATATAAATATTTCAGCGCGTTTGAACTCTTCATTCCCTTGGCAAAACAATTTCCATCCTGATTATTGGCATTCCCCTTCATAAAAACTTTGGGAGCCCATTCTACAAAAGTAATCAGCGAATTGATTTGCCCATCTCCCTATTATTGTAAGTTTTTTCATCAACCACTTTTTCTCCGCAAATTTCACAGACTGATAAAGGCCCCGTCGATTGGGTTTCCTTCTGTGCAGAATTCGACAATCGCATAAAAGTTCCAACGGCTTTATTCAGTAAAATGGATTGACAGAGAGTTAAAGATTTTCAGAGTGTTTAAAATATAAAAAAAAAATGCAACTATTGATTTCCCCCTTACCGAAAGCCTTTTTCTTTTCCCCCCTAGGGAAAAATATGCAATTAATTTTTTTTAAAAATAGGTGAGACGTCAGGGCAGAGATACAGGTATAGTCGGCGCCTGAAGGTCCGGCCCCTGGCTGGTACTAGTCATAAAAAAACTGCTTGAGCGAGGCGGTCACAGACAGTTGAAAAAGGGTGATTTTTTTAGCGTTTCGGGTTTTGTATTTTGGTATCTCTTATTTTTAGCCAGTATTTAAATTAAAAAACTCAAATAGGTTGAGAGTTTGAAAAAGGGTTAACAAATTAAAACAAATTGTTGTATATAATTAAACAAACAATTAAATTTTCATAAAAAATTTAAATCATTTAAATAATTTATTGATATTAAGTAACTAAGAAATTATATTTTCTTATGTCACTAAGAAAAATAATTCTGTGTTTCCCCGTATCGCAAAATACATTAATTTTTATTTAAAGGGGTTTTAAAAAAAAAAAAAAAAAAAAAAAAAAAAAAAAAAAAAAAAAAAAAACGACGGTTGGGAGTGACTCGTCAGTTTTATAAAATCATGGACGGTTTTTCTAACGAAAAATTTGTCGAAATGTCTAGTTCTGTCGTTTGTGTTTTGTTGTATTTTTTGGGGTTGTGAACAAACACTCTCCCCGCTGAAGTGTTCAATAAACACTTTTCACGCCCGAATTTCCTTTATAAGAGTTTTTGAAAGCTAATGCCTGCAGTTCGTTCAAACAATTTTTTTACGGGGATTCGTTGTTCATTCTTATTGGCCTATTCACCTGAATCATTTATCTCCAAATAATTCCCCTATTTGCTTTAGTGTTTTTTTTGGGGACTTAAAGAATAAAGCGACCCTAGGAGTCAGGAACCACTAAAAGAAAAAAAACATTTAGGTTCTAAAATTCACCAATTTTCCCAACCCTTAAAGGTCTGCAGAGGCGTGGCCATGTTGGTTTAAATCCATTGAACGATTTTTTTTTTCCAAAACCGAACAAATGATCACGGAGTAAAAATTTTAAACAGTTTTTTTTTTAAAACGGTCTTTTCCAAAAAATTTTGTTTTGATAAAGGTGAAATTACTCGTTGAATGCTTTGTGGGGATTAAAATAATTAGGGTTTAATTATAATAATTTAATAAAATTTTAATTTATTCTTTAAACAATTATTGTTTAAAAGAATAAAAATAAAAATTATTTAGTCTGAAGTTTTTATTTTCACCTATTTTTCAAAACTAGGGTATGTATTCAAAAATCAAAAGCAAACCCAATGGCAATTGATAGCATTTTAAATGAACCCCATCAAACGTTTGGTAAATAAAAATGATAAAAAATATGGATTTAAATCGTTGTTTTTTGAGAAATTAAACCGGTATGGCTTGCAGACTCTTAAACATTAAGGATTTATATATTTTAAAACATAAAACTAAATTTTACATCATGTTAGTAAAAACAACATATAAAACCCAAATAAATAATTGTTTATGTACACTTGAGTAAACATTCCTAACCGCTAAACCAAAGCAAAAATTTTTCGCAAGCAGTTGGAAAAGTACTGATGTGCATCCGTAGAAAACAAATTACGTAAAATTTTTTTGAAGCAAGGTGGGAAAGTTGATGTAGCGAAAGTTTTAGGATGCAGGATATTTTGGGCCCCCCCCCGTCTTCCCTTCCCGTCGGCGGGCTCGAGGCCCGGGCTCCCCGCGGGGGGGTCTATACCCCTTTAAAAATGCAGCTAATGAACTAATTGTTAAAGTACGTTGAATTATGAATTAATCGAATGTAATTATTTCATCGTAAACTTGATGAATATAGAATTAAATTTTTATAAACATTACGTTTTGTATTTCCTGGTGATTCTAAAAGTGGAAAGCTAAAGGGCTTTTTCAATCCCGACAATTTTGTTCCTCCACCAAAACAAAATAATTTAATTTTTGAAAGTGATTCCGAAAAAAGTAATGTGTGCTGATTTTTTTTGAGAATGCATTCATTCCTAATGTTGTTCATGATTTTGAAACTAACAGAAATGTTGAGAATTTTTGACCACAACCCCTAGCAGTGCAGATCAGCCTGCGAAATATACCTCACCCTCGGAAATTGAAGATATCATTAAAAATCTCCCCAACAGAAATCTCCAGGGCATGACATTGGTACCTATCATAGTTTTGAAGAATTGTTCTACCAAAGCACTTTCAATACTGGCATCTATTTTCAATGCTTGTATTTCTGTTGGTTACTTTCCCAAAAACTGGAAACTTGCTCAAATAATTGTTATACACAAGCCCAACAAACTTAAAAATTCTCCTAGCAGTTACCGTCCGATTAGTCTCCTTTCATCAATATCAGAATTATTTGAAAAAATTATACAGAAGAGACTGCTAAAATACTTGGATTCTTCTAATATCATTCCTCCTTATCAGTTTGGATTTCGTACAAGGCATTCTACAACTCATAAACTTCTACGAATCAATGAAGTCATATCTAGAGAATTTGAGAAGAAGCTTCATTCATCGGCAGCATTTTTGACAACAAATGCATTTGATAAGGTTTGGAATGGTGGCCTATTATATAAATTGTATCAGTTTGGAATTTCTTTGCATCTGAGAGCTTTGTTGCAATCGTTCTTGTCTGATAGGACTTTTTGTGTCAAACTCAACTGCACACTTTCCTCAGTTCGTCCAATAGGCGCAGGTGTTCCTCAAGGCTCAATACTGGGACATCTCCTTTTTAACTTATACATGTCTGATATTCTTAAGCTCCCTCAGGCTACTATCGCTCTTTATGCTGACGACACGGTCCTTCTTACCCAGCACACTGACATCAACCAAGCCGTAAATTCATTACAAATCAGCGTTACAACTCTGACCGATTGGTTTAAAAGCTGGAGACTATCTTTAAACCCATAGAAATGTGAAACAAAGGTTTTCTCTTTGAAGAAGTATATTTTGCCACCTGAAGGAATTGAAAATACTTCAATTCCTTGGAACCCTGATGATCAAGGCATATGTCTACCTTGATCAAAAGTTAACCTGGAATCTTCACGTACCGTAAACAACAAACTTACTCAAGCATACGCACGTCTATCCATGTTATTTCCTATAATAAACAGAAAGTCATCTGTGAAACCGGAATGCGCATTTTTAATATATAAAACAATTCTTCGGCCGTTAATTATGTATGCCTGTCCGGTTTGGGGAATGTACATTTCTCCCGGCAAACTGAAAAAAGATTCAAATTTTCCAAAACAAAGTTTTAAGAATTGCAGTTAATAGTCCATGGTATATACGTAACTCACATCTGCATGTAGAATTTGGACTCGATACCATTGATGCCTTTATTAAAAGTAATTGTCGTAAGTGCATGGCAAACTTAGACAATGTTCCAGGAGCTATTACTTTTCACATTGGAGAACTTACTTTGCACAGGCGTTTGAAAAACGCTACGTCGGCACTGGTGGCGCAGTGCTGTAACCCAGCTACATGGGGACAAAGTGTTTGGGAGATTGTAGGCGATAGGTTGGATGCTCGGTCCTCTTAATACCGACATGGCGTCCGCTTGGTGGTTGCTATCGGCGTGGACACTACTAGAGAAGTCTGGGGTGTCCATGTTGGGTGGTAATCATTGTGCGGATGTTGTGTGGGGGAGATAACTGAGCATCAGGCTTGTCAATTAGCTGAAAATCAGACCAGCACTACGTGGTTCGGATTCCACGTAAAGCTGTAGGTCCCTTAGTTGCCCTGGCTGTTGGGCTATTAATAAATTGCCCTTTCTGAGGAACAGTTGAACTCAGTTAGTAACCAGACTACACTCATCTACACTCATCTTACACTCATAAAACCATTCATATTCACCTTAAAATACGCACAACGTTGTGTCGGCGTCTCATATGTAAGAATGTAAGAATGATATATAGCCATGTCTATGTAACACGTATTTGTTTATTTAACTTACTTAAATATGTTATATATTTTTTTTTTACTGATTGTTATTCATGTTACAGGGTGACTCATATATGAGCGAACCCGATAATGTTATTATTCCACATTTACATTTTCTGTGTATAATATGTAAATATTGATCCAGAATAAGTATAAAAAAACTGCGCTTATTACATTCAATAGTACAAAAGATGTACCTACTGGCATCTATGTAATGCAAAAGTGGGTTGTGGTCATGGTACCCCTAGGAAAGAAGATGGTAGGTATCAGGTGCATCACCTATGACATCACATGCGAAATGGCAACAACAAACACAACAATTCTGTTCTTTTTTTTTTTTTTTAACAATTTTATTAACCGTTCAGCATGTTACAAAATGCTATACAGGCCAAGGTAGAATTAAGTGACAGAAAATGTTAGAAAAAGATAATAACAGAGAACTATAAGTATTGAGGTCAGCCGTTCGGCACCACAGGAACAGAGTTCAAAATGTTTGATATTAAACTTCCTTGATTAAAGCATGTTTATGGTAGTTCAAAAATGTCTTGAGGTAGCCTTGGTTTTAGGCGGAGCTTTCTGATGTTGGTCGGATGTCCTATGTTGAAGTGTTGTACACCACTTGCAGATGGAAGTTTCTTAAATAATTGTTGAGTCGATTTTTTAATGAACTGATGAACGGGAACAATTCCAAGTTCATGATGAATCTGGGTATTACGCACATACCAAGGGCACTTCAGTATGAGTCGTAAAACTTTGTTTTGAAATACCTGTAGTTTCTTTAATGTTCTTTCTGAGGCAGTACCCCAAACTTGACAGCCGTACAATAAAATTGGTCGTAGAATAGTTTTGTAAATAAGAAGGCCGTTTTTTACAGACAGAGATGATTTCTTGTTTATTAATGGAAATAATTTTGACAGTCTTCCATAAGCAAGGTTAAGTCTCTATTTAATTTATGTGGAATTTCCAATTTAGTTTACGATCAAAATAAATACCTAAATATTTTATTGCTTGATCGGTAGGGTTCCAGGGTATTTCTTCATTTAAAATTGTGATATTTTGAGGTTCTAAAGGCCGACGTAGAGTGAAAATCTTTGCCTCGCTTTTGGTCGGGTTGATAGCTATCCTCCATTTTGAAAACCAAGTAACTACGCATTCCAAAGACTCTTGTACTCTCATGGTTGCAGTTTCAATGTCATGATGACTAGAGTAAATAAGAGTATCATCAGCAAATGTAGCAATTTTGGCATTATTTGACGTAGGCAAATCGGATGTGTATATGTTAAATAGAAGAGGAGATAAAATTGCACCTTGGGGTACTCCAGCATTAACAGGTCTTACCGTAGATAGAACACCACCAATTTTGACTGAAAATGTCCTATCTTTGAGGAAACTTCTTATAATTTTGAACATATAACAAGGGATCCCAGATTCTCTTAATTTAAACAATAAACCGTCGTGCCAAACACGATCAAACGTTTGAGCTATGTCTAAAAATACGGCAGTAGTGTGATTTTTGTTATCAAAGCCCTGAATAATGTCTTCTGATACTCTTAACAGCTGGTGATTAGTAGAATGATGAGAACGAAATCCAAATTGGTGTGGTGGGATAAGAGAGGTAGTACTTACAAAAGCATCTAAGCGACTTTTAATAATTTTCTCAAATAATTTTGAAAGCGTGGGGAGAAGACTTATTGGACGGTAACTACTTACTTGAGATGAAGGCTTTACAGGTTTGTGGATCACAATGATTTGTGAATGTTTCCATGATGTCGGGAAATATGAAATGCTAAGGCAAGCGTTGAAGAGGGATGCAAGGAAAGCAAGTCCTCTACGAGGCAAGTTACACAGTACTATGTTAGGTATCCCATCATGACCAGGAGATTTTTTTGTTTTTAACGACTTCAAATGGTGAGAAATTTCAGATGGAGAAGTGTATTTCACTGGAAGTTCTACAGTATGCCATGCTGAAGAAATCACTGAGGTAACATGATCAGAAAATTCCATATCTTGGATGTCTTCGTTTGGGCGGAATGTTGATTGATAAAAATCAGCTAACACATTTTATTTTTCTGTCTTGCTGTTGTACACACACCCATTATATGTCAAGCTAGGGATCGGGGTGTTTTCCTTTAGGATACGTTTTGTAGCCAACCATAAGGAATTGTTGTCATTAGGAGATAGATTAGACAAATATTTGTTGTATGACTCGTATCGAAAGCGGTCTAATTCCCATTTAACGCGCCTGTTTAATTGATTATACCTCCTACGTAAAGCAGGATTTCTTTGTAGTTGCCACAATCTTCTGCATTTGTTCTTCAGCCTGATAAACGATAGAATATACTTCGGAGTTGGAGAATGAGTTCTTGCAGGCTGAAACGGGCGACTCGTTGCTTTATCTACCGAAACCCTAACAGAGTCCAAAAATGTATTGATAGCGTCATCTATCAGTGCTGGAGTCGAAAGATGTTGCAATGGATCAAAATGATCTTGAAATGCTTCATTAAATGTGTTCCAATCTACCACCCCTTTGATTAATTTGTCATTAACGGGCTCAAGTACAGGCGGATCGTTAAAAGATATTAAGACTGGTAGATGGTCAGAATCGAGGTCAATAATAGGGGTCATGTGTGTTGGATAAGGAACATTTTTTAATATACCAATGTCTAATATATCTGGTCTAACATTAGGATTGTAGGAATAATGTGTTGGTTCACTAGGGGCTACCACCGTAAGATTAGTGTCTAACATTGCTGCTAGCAGCCTTCTGCCATTAGGATTGGTTACCTTACAGCCCCAAGCTTCATGTTTACAATTTAGATCTCCTAGTAGAATAGCAGGAGTATTATCTTGAAAGATTGTCAATATAGAATTTTGAAAATTTGTACCGTGGAGCATGGTAGGCAGAATATAAAACTAATTCATCGTTCTTTGTTTGTATTTTAATTCCAATTATTTCTAAATTTCCAATTTGTGGCAAATATAATGAATGGTGATATATATTTCTTTTGACCAGTATGGCTACACCGCCTGATGCTCTTGGTGAATCTCTGTCAGCTCTGTATATAACGTAACCAGGAATTACGAATTTTTCGGTTGATATCAAATGTGTCTCTGTAACACAGGCAATGTCCACTTTATTTTGAGCAAGAAATACAATAAATGAAGAGCCTTTTACCTTCAAACCGTTTGCATTCCAATTTAGTATATTTAAATTATGAACGGCTTGTAAGTTAACAACCATTCTTAAAAATCGATGATATTAACTCTGAAATGAATTATTTAATTTGAGGAATATAAGGCTTAATTAGTGTTAATAAAGAATTAAATATTGGATGGAGGGAGTCATTTTCTGGTTGAACATGGCTTGAGTCAGTCATATTACTCGTATTTACAGGACGTTTAGGCTGTGCACCGTTGACAACGCTAGCATAGTTGACATGTGGTGAGCGTGTATTATCACCCTTTTGGTTTTTTGTAGTCAGAGCTCCTTCATTTGTTTTCAGCGGAGGAAAAGGAAAAGTCGCATTAAATGTCTCAACATTTTGAGTATTTTCTGATGTGAGAATATTTTTATTTTGTTTGGAACGTGATTTTAGGTTGAGGAAGTAGGGGCATCCCCGATAATTGGCTGTATGTGAATCACCACAGTTGACACATTGGACTGAATCTTCTTTCTTTTTGGAACACTCAGAATATAGATAGTTACCTGTGCACTTGACACATCGAGGTTGGAGTTTACAATAATTCTTAGTGTGTCCGAAGCGCTGGCAACGAGTGCACTGTGGGATGGACTTAGATTTACGTTTCAATTCAATTTGAATTTTAGAATGAAAAAGAAATTCAAGACCAAATATTTCATTTCCGATATCTGAATCTTCCAGTTCAATAGCGCAAAGAGGCATAGGATATTTGTCTTTGTTGAATAGCCGTGAGACTTTTAACACTGGGTAGTGTTTAGACTTTAGCTCATTGTATATCTCTTCGTCAGATAAGGAAATAGGAATGTTCCTCATGATTACAGAAAGTCGCTTGTTATCAGGAGGGCAAAAGAAATTATATGGCACATTCACACTATCAAAATGCGCTGTCAATGCGCGGAAGTCGTCAGAGGTTGAAACGTTAATCTTAATAGAGGTACCCTTATTAACAGTGTAATAATCATGTTGTAAGACGTTGTCAAGGTCTGCAATCAATGCTTGGTAGTTGTTTGAGTCATGAAGGAAGATGGGTGGAATGTTTTGGGACTTAGGAGACGCAGTAATGTTATTGTCGTCGCTAGGAGTAGATATAGGTTCAAACCTATTTTGGATAACGGTTTTGTAACGTTGATTGGGAGGCTGGATACGAGATGAGGACGATTTGGATTTTCTATTTTTTACAGGTTCAAAGTCATTTATTGATAGGTTACCGGGATCAGTGTTAAATCCATGGAATCAACTTTTACGTAATTAATTGGATCAGTTACAAACTTTTTACTTGGTGGATTAATGTTGTTGTCTTCTAGCGTGTGCTTCCCATTGTTGTTCACAGTAGTCACTCGAGGCAACGTAGAAGCATAATTATGGTCTAACGATGAGGTTAGGATTGCTGGTTTTAACACTAATGATGTTGTGTTCATTTAAATTGAAGACCGTTGATATTTAACAGAAATCAAAATACGTAAATGAATCAAATTAATTAGTTGAAACGGTAAACAAGAAACAATATTTACTAAACTATTTAAAAAATCACGCACATAAATAGAAATAAACTCTACTGTAAGATCACAAAACAGCTGCTTCGAATTCTGTTCTCATTCCCATAGTTTACAATACCAGCTGATTAGTGATAAATAACTTGCCTACTATTTAGCTCAATGCCTCTTTGTGATTGGTAGATTAGTTACCAGTATTTTATCGAATAATCAAACCAGGTGATTTCGCCCATGGGATGTCACAGTCTACTTGCGCAGCTCGTCATGACATGATACCCACAGTCTTTTCTAGTTACCGTGGTTAGATTTGGTCTCGTATTTACTATGTAAGTTGTTTGTTTATTCCAACTGCTGGTTAATGAAACAATTAATATTGCCTAGGGGTTGCATTTATACTTCTTAGAACATGGGGTGGTTCCATGATGGAATTTTAAAATAAGAATAGGCCTATGTATTAACCAGAGACCCTAAGAATGTCCATGCAAAATTTCAGATGAATGAGTTCAGTAGTTTTTGCGTGATTAAGTAACACACAGACACCATTTGATTTTTATATAATAGTATGATTAAGAAAATAATAAAATATTTTTGAGAATAACTTATCACTTTAGATAAAAAAAACTACCTATTCTGTGCTTTGTTATTGTCAAAAACACCACAGAAATTGTTTTTATACATTTTCTCAGACAAAGTAAATCTAATCGGACTTATAAGCTAGCACATTCTTTGTTGGGTTCCTATATGGATGGAAGATGCCAGTTCATGTATGTACTTTAAGTTCAAACTCAGATATCAATTGTTGACAGTCAGACTCAGATAATAGTTGTTTACAGTAACATCCATCTGTGATAAGCCCTTGGACTGATTCTAATTTTACAAAATATTAAAAATGTGTTAAAAGGTGAATTAGTTTTCTAGATGTGTTATTTTCTGACTATGTTTTTATGTAGCAGCCAATAATCATTCCAAATTTAAAGAAGACTTATCTGATTCCAACATCATTTTGTATCGATTTAATGGAAACTGTCTCAAACTTAATGCAATAAATACTTCTTAAATAAAATAAAAAGTTTATTTAATAAATAAATATTGATTTATGATAAAAGCCCCATAAATTTAATCAATAATTTTAAGACAAATATTGATCATTTACCATAAAAATGAAGTCTCTACTGAAACACTTTTTTTGACAGTGGCTACTGACAATCTGACACTTAGTACACTACATACCAGTTGAGTTGAATTAGTTCTGGATCTTTAAAATAGAGCAGCTATCGAATGCTATTTGATGATATTGCTAACCAGTTGATCCTTTCTTATTTTATGGATTTGGGGTCTGAAGAAATGAATACTGTACTATACAATTAAGTTTCTATTTACATTATAGAGTAGAATGTATATTTGCTTATAAAATAATTTTCAGTTTGGGTTTTTATAAATTTAGTACCGTATGTACAAACATGTTTAGCAATATTTGCTTATCAGAGTTGTTCTACAGACTTTCTTAAACCTGTGTACTTACCTAATCTCCATTACATGGGTAAACTTACAACAGTGCACATCATGTAAAGTTAAGGGAACTCTCAGCCGATGATAATTTGAGAGTTTTCATACTTTATTCAGCCATAAACAGTAAGTGTGTGAAATGTATTAAAAGTGTGGGTAAAAAGGAATCAGACTCATGGTGAGGGAAGAAAGTCTATTCAATACCTTTCTAATTTGCCACCACTCAATAATTAAAATTCAGGTTTAGAAAAACAATCCGAGTATGTATCAAACTAGACGATTGCCCATACTACACTACAGGGTGGTTCTCTATGTTTGCTAATCCTTTCCCCCATCGTTCCCTCTAACCCATAATATCAGTAAAAACTCAGCTGTAGGTTTACCACTTCATTATTAAAAGCTTGGCAAGTAGTATCGCCAAATAACAACAACATAGCAAATTCCCGTGCCCTTATGTTTAGATTCTGATTTCTAATCTCAAAAGTATAGTGATCAGACTCAGAGGAAATATACTGCTCATCACAAGTGGAACACTTGCATTTTTGGCAAAAGTTATATTCTCATACTTTTACTGCTTGGTCTATGGCTTCTTTTCCAATTGTTGGACGTTTATCTTGATTGAGATGATTGACAGAAGAGGAAATAGGTACTAAATGTATTTTTAGAGCAACTTTACTATATTTGCAGATCCATATATATTATGCAGTTTTTTGTAAGCTACCATTTATTAATTCAAAAAAAGGTTATGATATATATATATATTTTTTATCCATAATATATATTTTTATCCATATATTTGGATCGAGATCCAAAAGTCACGTTACATGTTAAAAAAAATAATAAGTCATCTCCTGTCACTAAGCTAAGTCCAATCCATTAAGTCATTTTAAATCTGCCTAATTGATTGTATTTATTCTATCTAATCCCTCCGTAAATCAGTGCATGCGACAATCTTTAATTATGTGATTCCTTGCTTGGATAGACTCCCCGCAATCACATGACTGATCTAGAGTAAATCCCCATTTATATTTCCAGTAGTTACATCTGCTATGTCCATTCCCTACAAAGGAGGTTCATCCCACATACAGGTACCGGTATTGACAGATTGTCAATGAGGAACTTATTTTGTCCTCAAAACTGTGTATATAATATATTAATATTAACTGTCCCATGCTATGGCCCAGCTAGTATTGGGGAAAAAATTTGATCTGTTCCAACTGTAAAACAGTACGTAGAGGTGGGTTTCGAGATATTAAGCGACGGGGGATTTCCTCTGTAATGGGAAGGTGCAAGGCATTCAAGATCTTATTGAATTCTTAAAGTAGTGCCTCATGACGTCTCATCCCTGGACGAGCTATATTGCACAGCACCGTGAGCCAAGGAAGTGAAGTTGCCATGGAGTACCACTAATAACTCTCATGACCCTATTAAGTTGAACATCAATTGCTTTAGTATGTGCGCTATTTAGCAATACGGGAGCACTGTATTCAGCTGCTGAATAGACCAGTGACAAAGTAGTTGTATGCAGGACGTGTGCGTTGGCTACCCAAGTCGTTACAGCAGTATGATGTAGTACATTTGCCCTGGTTTTTATTTTAGATGCTGTTTTTCTGAAGATGGCTTTTAAACTCAACTTTTCTTAAAACACAGTTAATGATCAAATCAAATACACTATATAATAAATAAAAGTAATATTGAACTCTTACAAAAACTACAGGCTCCTCAATCCTTGTGGATTTCAGTAGTGAGTGGGCCCTTGCCTTAATGCTTCCTGGCATAGTGAACACTTCTTGAGGAATGTGACCCCATTCTTCAATAACAGCCTTTTGAAGCTTTTCAAAGTTGTCACCTTAACAACAAGAAACCTGATTTGCCTCTTCAGACAATCCCACAAGTTTACTATAGGATTAAGATCTGGTGATTGTGCAGGCCACATCATAAAGCGTACTGCATGTTTATGAAAAAAATATCGATTGCCCTTGAGCAATGTAGAGTAGCACATTTGCATCGTATGTGAACTCTTGTCAATTTGCTTAGCTAATGGCATCACAATAGGCTGAAGAACCATGTCTATGTACATCCGACTGATCATAATAGCGTTGGTACCAAACATTACCAGCAGTAGTGGTTCATAATTGTACATTCCACCCCAATCAAACAATCTACTTAGCTCATTTTGTAGGTCACATTAGGCTCATCATAGCGTCTCCACACTCTAATGCAGCTATCTGAACTGTGCAGACATATTTGGGTTTTACCAGCAAACAGATACGTTTTCTACTGGTCAGATGTCCAATCTGCATGATAATGAGCCCAATGCAGTCGCCTTTGCTTGTGATTTTAAGTAAGTTTTTGAAACTTTTAGGGCACTCTGGATCAAAATAACGCTTCCGGATTGTCAAAAATGCCACTGTGGTGTTCCCCAGGGATCAATATTGGGACCTCTTTTGTTTCTAATATATGTTAATGATCTGCCTTCTAACCTTCTTTCCAAACTCATATTATATGCAGACGATACCACTGCCTTACTGAAATCTAAAAATTCTAGTATATTACAAAATTTATTGAACAGTAATTTTGAAGAACTTAACAGTTGGTTTACGGCCAATGGTCTTACACTTAATTGCACAAAAACTCAAATAATACATTTTAAGAAAAGACAAAATAGGGGAAATTAGAACTTACGAATAAGTTTTAAAGGTACAGATATAAAGAACATTAATTCTACAACATTTTTAGGAATGAAAATACAAAATAATTTAAATTGGAATGAGCATATATGTAGTTTAGCAAAGGGACTCAATACAATCTGTTTTCAGATGCAAATTCTACAGAATATAACTGACCTTAAAACAAAGTTAATAGTATATTTTTCGTTATTTGTTTCAAGGATGCAATATGGAATAGAGTTCTGGGGTAACAGCTCAAATGCTGAAACCATTTTCAAAATTCAAAAAAAATTCTTGGAATTATGACCTTCTCTGACAATAACAAATCTTGTAGAAAAATATTTACTTAACTTAAAATTTTAACACTACCTTCTTTATACATTTTAAAATGTTCACTATTTGTCAAAAATAATTTTGAAAATTGTATGAATGCAAATAACCACCATAATTATTTGACTAGAAACACACGATTTTCAACTGACCATTCACAGACTTGCTTCTCTAGAAAAACTGCCTCATTATTTAGGAAGAAAATTATATAATAAAATCCCACAAAAAATTAAGTCTATTGAACAAGTTTATTTATTTAAAAAATAAGTTACTAAACTACTTGTCAGTAAAGCTTATTATAGTGTAAAAGAGTTCTTGGAAGATGTTTTGCAATATTATAGTACAGTATCATATTTTTAAATCAGTAATTTGTGTCATTTATTGTAGTTTTAAGAGATCTTGAATGTAACTTTGTTCTTATAATTTTGACTATTCACCTGTTTTTTCAGCTTTTGCTGTATTGTAAAAGTTATGTGAATAAAAAATGGACTATTACATATTTTGTGAGTTTAAACCAGTGTAACTGTTGCATGTTTATGTTCTCCCTGAAGACCTTGGCTGTAAAATTGTGGTTTTTACATGCTGGGCTCACTAAAAGCTGATCCTGGGCTACTGAAGTACGTCATCCACTTCTTCAGCCATGCCTGTATCGCACATTACTTCTCTCCTGAAACCTTCTTCAGTTTGATAGATCACGATAGCACTTAAATGAAAGCCATTGGTAACTGTACACATGGATTCACCAACATTTAGCATCCCCATGACTTGACTAAGAGATTTATAATCTAAGCGATTCTTTTTGAAGAAAATACACTCATCTGATGGTGCTAGTAAGGAGTGACGCACTGGTAACATTATTTGATTTACAAAAAAGAAAGATTTACATGAAACCAAACTGTTATCTTTAGGGTCAAGATTTGGACCGAAATAGTAAAAAGCCAATCTCTTGCATAATGGCACAAATTGATGTCTTAAGATATGGGATCCCCCATTTTTTCTTGTTATTCCGTTAAAGAATCTCCATATAAATAGTAATTTGTACTAACAGAAAATAAAATATTAAATATACACACATTTACGACCAAATAATAAAGGGTTCCACTTCGAGTAGTGAGCAGAATGTGTCTTAAAAGCTTATTCACAAGATTTAGCTACACCCTTTGACCAGGAATAATTATAATACTGTATTCCAGTCAGTTGAAAAAATGTTTTACTGACATCAAAATCTAGAAAACCCTCTAAGCTGCTCTAGGAGCGTACAATGATATGTCAATGAATGTATAAAAAGTTTCATCAAAAACATCACGACTAAAACCTTGGATGTCTACAGCTTTAGTGAGATCAATACGGACCAGAGATGCGATGAGCAGGAGATTGAAAAAGCAACCGTTTAGTATTGAACTAAAAATTCGCTTTAGAAATTACCGGAACATTTTAACAACCCTGATTAAATCCGCAAAACATTTACATTATCGCAAATTAATTAACGAATCAACATATAATAAACGAAAAATGTGGAAAAACGTGGCTGAAGTCATGGGTTTAAACAAAAGTAAAGATATATTTCCTGTGGAGCATTTTTTTAAAAAACAGTGATTGTATTCCAAAAAATGAAGGCATAAAATACGTCGCTGATACATTAAACGACTATTACGTAGGGGGTAGTAGCCAACCTAGCCAGAGCTGTTCCTCCTGTATCCGAGAAAGTGTTGAGCGACCGGGAGTTTTGAGTGGACTCCGACTTCCAGCTGGAGCCGGTAACGGAGGAGGGACTGTTTCATATAGTCTCAAGCATGAAGGGTAATTCAGCCCCCGTCCCTGATAACATTCTGGCATCTCTAATTAAAAATTTTTTTGAATTCATAAAAATCCCATTACTTCATGTAATTAATTTAAGTATAAATCAAGGTGTTTTCCAAACTATTTTTAAACTTGGCAAAGTGATTCCAATATATAAAGGTTGCCCAAAGGACCAATGTGTCAGCTTCAGACCACTTACTTTAACTAGTGTATTGTCTAATCAAAAGATGCGTAAGATGCCAATTAGAAAAATTTTTAACCGATCACAATATTTTGTTTCAAAATCAATTCGGCTTTCGGAATGACCACAATTTAAATGACGCCTTGTTTTTGGTTACAAAAAATATACATAACGCTATTGAGCGAAACAAAAAATCTTTAGTTGTCTTCATAGACCTTGCCAAAGCATTTGTTAGTGTGGACAGGGGTTTGTTGATCGAAAACCTTGAATGCATAGGAGTAAGGGGCACGGCATTACATTGGTTTCGAAGCTATCTCAGTGATCGGTATCAGACAGTGTCAATTTATGACCAATTTAGTTCAAATAAAAAAATAGAGTACGGTGTTTTGCAAGGAAGTTCGTTAGGTCCTCTCTTGTTCTTAGTATTTGTAAATAATCTAGGTAAAATAAATTTAGCTGGGGCCAAATATTTCAAATATTCTATGCCGACGATACTGCCATTTTGTTTGAAGGCGACAGTTGGAGGGAGGCTTTTGGATTGGCGGAGCGCGGTCTGCTCACTGTCAAGCGTTGGTTTGATCAATGTCGGCTCACTGTTAATATTTCCAAAACAAAATATTTACCTATTTCCTTAAGAGCCGACTGCGATCCTGTAGATTACAATCTGCGCCTGCATACATGTGGAGGACAGCGTGATTGTGTGAATGCGTGGAGCTTGTTAATGAATACAAATATTTGAGCATTGTTTTCGATAGCCGCATGAGGTGGTCGAGTCATATAAACTATCTGAGGAATAAACTCCGGAAATTCATAGTTATCTTTTCCTATCTTAAAAGAGTATTTGAAACGGATTTACTAAAAACTGTATATTATGCCTATATACAACCTCAGCTTCAATACGGAATTATAGCTTGGGGTGGATGCTTCCAAACTATTCTTTCACCTCTTGAAATAACTCAGAAGACAATAATTAAATCAGCATTACAAAAAAATCGACGTTTCCCAACGGACTTACTTTTTGATGATTTCAAAGTTCTAAATTTATCTCAATTAATTGTATATTAGAAGTTTATTGATGTACATTTTCAAAAATAAAAACAACATGTTCAATCAGATTCCACACTCATATTTAACCCGTACTTCTACAAATCTCAGAATTAATGCGCCTCGATTGGTTAAAACAATAACGACGACATCATCTCATTATATCACAAATATCGTTTATTCTAAAGCTCCTGGCCACATTAAGAATCCTCTACCATGTAGCATAAATGTTCATAAAAAATCTGTCAACCAGTGGATTGTTGAAATTGGTAGAGCGGAAATTAAAAGTTACTTTCGTTCTTCCTACACATAAGTATCACACAGCAGAACACATTCAGAATGCACATGGTTTTTTTTATGCATGTCTGTGTTGTGCTTGTGTAAGTGTGTGCTTTTGTTAGGGTGCGTCTGTGTGTGTGATAGGGGAGTGATTTGAGTAAGTGCAAATGTGACTGAATGTGCGTTTGTATGGTAGGTGAGTGGGTGTGAAGTCTACTAATATTAGCTCCTGATACAATAAATATTAATTGATTATTTGTCCCTTCTTATTGCGCATGCATATATATGATATTCTTTTATATCAAACTAGTTTTAAGTTATATTGTTTTTTATGCTGTTTAATAGTAGTGGCCGACAACATTCTGACTGTTCTGGACTCATTTCCCCACACACAGGCAGCCGCCCATGTGGCGAACCAATTTCATGTATTTTTGTATATATTTCTGTTTATATGTTGTAAGGAGGAAATAAATAGATTTTTCATTTCATTTTATTTCACAAAGTAGTGCAATCATGTCAAAGTTAGTGGAAATGGACGTAAACTTTTCAAAGTTAGTGAGAACACAATAAAATCCCTACTTTTTGTGACTATGGCCTTATTACAAATCTACACCATTTGGAGATCCTCCATACCTAATTTCAGTTTCATAGACTGTGTCAATCATTCTAATATAAAGCTGGCCTAGTATAAAGTGGTCCTACAGTGAAGAGCAAGTCATAAAGGTGGGTTTTGCCATGTTTTATGTGCGGAATATGACCATATTCAAATGAGATTTGAAATGTAATAGAGATCAATTTGTTCTCCTTGATAACAAGGTTTTACAGTACAGAAAAATCAGCAAGTCTCCTTTTGGAGGTACAAAGTAGGGAAATTGTGCCTGAATCAGTGGTTTCTCAGCTTGATTACACAATCCCTTACAAAATAAAATGTTTCTTCTTTCCTACTAAAATTATGATTGTTCTGTTTGATGTGAGTTTTTGTCAGAAAAACCAAATGCATCCTTTCAGCAGAGTGCATGTTGTTTTATGTAACACACGCACAAACTGATAAGTCATCAGTTGGTGTCTATCGCCGGCCGGCAAATGTGTTGTACTCATGTTTTAATATATTTTAATGTTTTAAACAGTGACGTTTTTGGAAGCCTGATGATGAAGCTTTATATGCTTTGAAATGTACATAGCAGTAATGTAATTGAAGAACTGTTACAACAGAAAAAGGTAATCTAATCCAGTATTATTTCTATAATATAACAGTTCTGGAGGCTAATAAAACAAAATGAAAATAAAGCTCTACCTAAGGGTGAAGGAGGCAAATTAGAGCAAACAGTCGTGGGAAGAGTTGTAGATTGTTTGAAATCTGCTACCTAAAATCTTAGTAATTTTTTAATAGGATCATTCGTTCAGCCACAACTGAAAGTGTTCTTGACATTTCAAAATTTCCACACTAAAATGGCTGCTATTTCGGTAATAAAAACTATTTTTCAAATTCCCTTTCTATTGCACACCTACTACAACATAGAGCCAATCATCCAACTAAATTTCAGCCTCGGTAGTCTAGTTAATAGTAGTTTTTTAGATACAGTGATCAGTGGTGTTTTGCTTTTTGATATACTGTTTAGATAATCTTGAAAACTTTTAATGTATTCCAAATTGTCATTCGGAGTATGTCACTGTTTTTTAGATGAAACCTCTACAACATTAAAAAAAACCATTATGAGTTGTAAGCCTGCAGAAATAAACATAACATGGGCAACTTCACTTTGTTAATTGGCTTGATTCAATGGCTTTCCTGTTCTCTGGTGGACAGGCCATATATAACATTTCCCGTTTTATGAAAACAGTAGAACAGCCATTTAATAAAAAATAAAAACATGGTGGGTGTCTCCAAAGTTAATGAAGTGTAGAACTTAATTTGTCAAACTTGTTATACTTTAACTGAGTTATTTTTTTACAAAGTAGAGATGGCGAGATGTTCCAATTTTCGAAATGTTTTGGTTTTCAAACGGATTTATTATAATGAATTCATTTGTTTCCTTTGTCAATCCTGGCTGAATGGACAATCTTAAAACTGTTGTAGATTGATATTGCCGTTCCATGTGGAACGGCAATAAAAATTACAGACAACTGTTTAATGTTCAAGTTCAGACTTGTATTGGTTTGGATTGTCTGTAGCTGCACTACCCTGATTCTCGAATACAATGTTTTCACAATTTTAATTAAATAACATGTAATAAAATTGTAAATTACCACAATTTACTCAAATAAACTATAATTTGTACATTTTCTGTGTCATTTATTTCATAATACAATATCTAGACCGTCAATAATAGTTAAGAACCATTTCAACCATCTTATTTTATCTAAAGTTAACAAGGCTGTTCATACTTATGCATTCGTTTTGAAAATTTTGAATGCAAAAAAGTCATTCTAAAGGCATTCAATTCAATTCAATTTCTTTATTTACACAATTGAACATTATACAGTTTTCTGTGCAAGTCAGTAAATACATAATATAAACAACAAATTTAAAATAATTAAAGTAAAGTGTAAATCACAATAATGATTAAAATAAAAATCTATGTACATCAATTACCATTTGACATTTCGATCTGCATGCCTCAAAATGGGGCCCCCTCGAGAGCCTCTTGAAGGCTATAAAAAGCTCTCCCGATCAAGTAGTCTTTTAAAATAGTTTTAAATGATTTTAAGCTATTTTGGGTTTTTATATGATGTGGAAGAGAATTGAATATTTTTGGTCCTAAGTAAAATAGTGAGTTTTTGAACAACGACAATCTAAATTTATTGATTACCAGATTATTTTTGTGTCTTGTGTTATAACAGTGTTCTAAGACAGGAAATTCATTCTTATTTTTAAAAATAAAAACTGCTGAATGATAAATTAGAAGGCAAGTTAAGGTGAGAGTACCACTTGATCGGAAGACATCCCTACAGCTCTGCGACTGTTGCAATCCCCAGACAACTCTCAGAGCCCTCTTTTGGAGACGGAAAACTCTTTCAAAAGTGGATGCACTACAAAATCCCCAGAAAATTATTCCATAGCACACTCTGGACTCAAACAATCCAACGTAGCCCAGCCTGAGAGTTTCTTGGGAGGCAAATGACGAGAGGCACCTCAGGGCAAATATTGTAGAATTAAGCTGTTTTACCAGATAATTTATGTGAGTGTTCCACTTTAGACTAAAATCAATATGGACCCCTAAAAATCTTGTGTTTAGGACGTTATTTAAAGGATTGTTACTGAGAAGAAAGTTACTGGGAATATTCTGTGTTGTCTGAGATTGAAATTCTATGAGTTCTGTTTTTGAGAGATTTAGATATAATTTATTTTTAGTGAACCATTCGAGAAGTTGATTTGAAGTTGTGAGAAATTGCTGAGATAGGATGTGGTAGTTGTTGTGATTGAAAATCAAACAGGTATCATCAGCAAAAAGTGAAACAGTAAGAGAAAGTCTGTTTTGTTCATTTTTTAGGAAATCAGGAAGATCATTAATGTACAACAAAAATAATAGAGGTCCTAACACTGATCCCTGAGGTACTCCAGTTCTGACTGTTGAAAACTTTGATATATATAATGTTTCATTGTTGTGAATCTGGACGCACTGTACACGGCCAGTCAGATAGGACCGAAACCAGTTGAGTGCTACACCACGAATTCCATATTTTTCAAGCTTATTGAGTAGGATTTGGTGATCAACTACATCAAATGCCTTACTTATATCGCAGAATAATCCCAGAGTGTGCTCGCCAGAATTCAAGGAGGAAATGATTTTCTTCAATGCAAAAGCAGTTGCAGATTCGGTATTCCTGTTAGGTCTGAACCCATACTGACAGGAAGACAAAATATCATTCATTTCTAAAAAGTTGTAAAGTCTGTTGTGTACAATTTTTTCAAATATCTTTGAAAAAAATCGGTGTAATAGATATAGGTCTGAAAGAATTAGGATCTGTTCTTTTTGAGTTTGATTTTAACAAAGGAATAGTTTTTGTGATTTTTAGGTCTTCAGGGAATACTCCCTCAGACAAAGAAACATTGAAAAGCTTAGTCAGTATAGGGGCTAGCTCCATGGCAAACTCTTTAATTAAGGACGACGAAATCTCAAATATGTCCCTAGAATAACTATTATTTAAAGAATTAATGGCGTGGAAGGTTTCTGATAAGTCAATTTTACGGAGAAAGAAAGAATTGGATATAGTAGGTACATTTGAGACAGTATCCATTCGTGCGTGTGATGAGTTCTTCGAGGATTGGCGTAGACGCTCAGAAACATTTAGAAATGATTCATTAAGAATGGAGGCGATACGTTCAGGATCCTTAACCATCTCGCCTGCGTATTCCAGCTCACACACTCCATGGTTGATAGCGTTCTTTGATGGCCTGCAACTGTTAATCACCTCCCAAGTCGCTCTCACGGGGTTACGGCTTTCTAAGATAGATCGCTCTGCCTGCCTGGACTTTGAAGCTTTAATAAGGTTCACGTGACGTTGCTTCAGAAGGTTGTAGTGAGCTTTAAGCATGGTGTTCCCGTCCAGCTGCAGAATGTATGCGCCCTGTACATTACGCCTACTCTTTCGAACTTCTTCAGTGAGCCACATGGGTCTCCCTGGCTTAGTAACCACTGTTCTAACCAATGGAAACGAGGCATTTATATATTTAATGAGAATATCAGAAAAGGTAGGAAACATTGTGGCAATTGAAAGGCTTTCTAGTACTGACTGCCATGATTCGGATTGAAGAAATGTTCGAAATTTATCTTTATTTTTGATTGAGAATTTTCGAGCATATTTTACCTTTTTAATAAAGATAGGTTTATTTATGGGAAAGAAACATTTCAGTGACTGTCCTTCATGGTCAGAGAGGCAGGTGAATATGACGTTAGAAGTAAAAGAGTTTGCAGGAATATTTGTAATTATGTTATCCACGCATGAACCACAATTGTCGTTTCTTCTGGTGACATCATGAACAGTGGTAACCAGATTAAAACTATTTATAAGGTCGGTGAACTGTAAAGACTCATTAGAAGATTTTAGGATGTTGATATTGAAGTCTCCTAGAATTAATACATGATTAGAATCTCTACTGATAATGGACAAGACAGCCTGTAATTTTTCAATAAAGAGGGCAAAAAGACCATCCGGAGACCTATAAATGCAAAGAATAACAATTTTCAACTCAGGAACCGAAACAGCTGCCACCTCAAAATGCAACTCAACGCTGTGCTGCATGATGTCATGCCTATTTTTTATCTTATATTTCAATTGTTCGCTCATAAAAATGGCATTAGAATGTTTCCAATTTTAGAAACATTTCAATTGTTACCATTCACAATTGCCCATCACTACTACAAAGTGGTTGACATCAAAATTTGTAAACTGAAACAGTCGGTTTATTTACATCACATTTCAACCATACTGTGATGTCTCAAGAGATACCACTGAGCAAGCCCCATCACCTTAGATTTTGTAAATACTGTATAGTAAATAGCATCTTTTGTTTTTAGCCAAGTGCTTAATGGCCACTCTGGAATTGTAACTGTTGGTGAATTTAAAAATGAAAGTAATTTCAGGTAATTGGTAAACATGTTCCTAGAGATAGTAATTTGATTTGACAAAAATAATATAACATTAATTAACTCTTTCCTTTTTGGATAAAAATATTTCTATTATTAAAACAACTCATGACTTTTATTCATCACTTATTTATTTTTTTTGAAGATGATTTATTAAAATGTAACATTTTGTGAAATAGGCCATTAAATAAAATCTTTACATAAAAATTAAACTTTGTGTAGAAATGAAAAATAAATAGATTGGGCATTGTTATAATTGTACTTTTGGTATCTGAATCATGAGTACAGTACTGTATCACTTGTCACTCTGGTAATGAAGACAATTACTTAACACAACTTATTTACCAGTTTTTATTTCTTAGCTGAATACATACATAATAAGGCATACAATTATACATATTTTATTTATATAGCGATAACTGAACATCATATGTTATATTATAGATCTAAACTAAAACACAAATGAAAATGTTCAAATATGATATTATGACATTTTATTTTAGGACAACTTTAATTATTTGCAACACCAGTTCAATAAGGCGGACTCTGCCTTCAAACTAACTGATACAGGTCAAAATAACACTGAAATTAAACAGGAAGTTTGTAGAAACATGACTATTTGCATATTTACCATCATAGATGGTCTTCTTATCAAAATATTGCTGGGCAAACTTATTACTAGTGATAAAGCAACATCCGTTTTATTACAGTAAATAGTTCAACACTTTGTGCACTGGGGAGATGTCAAAATGTCTAACTACTGTATAAACTTACAGGTTAAATTTGGGGCACTAGGCCTATGATTTCAGTAGTGATGAAAGGAAAGTAGCATACCTGATAAACTTGGTAGACTGGTACACTGAAGATAGACACAATCACATAACAAAGAATTGAATAGTGAATATATGAAGGAAAGTGGCCTCCTTCCTTTCATTACCACTGAATAACTACTGCATAAGGAATTAATTGTAAACAAGAGAGAAAAAAAGCGGTTTTTATTTTAATACAATTTCTCTATGGATACCTAGTTTACAATTTAATGAAACTAACAACAAATGTCCTACTGAATTGGTATAGAGTTACAGTATGTAGTTATTTAAGTGAGGGTAGTACAGTACTCGTTAAGTACAGTAAATTAAAGTTCAAAAAATTTGTATTTTTAACTGCTATTTACTTTGACACTGTTATTTAGCTGCACTAAACCATACATGACTTGCCACAGAATTCATTACCACTGAATAACTACTGCATAAGGAATTCATTGTAAACAGGAGAGAAAAAAAGCGGTTTTTATTTTAATACAATTTCTCTATGGATACCTAGTTTACAATTTAACGAAACTAACAACAAATGTCCTACTGAATTGGTATAGAGTTACAGTATGTAGTTATTTAAGTGAGGGTAGTACAGTACTCGTTAAGTACAGTAAATTAAAGTTCAAAAAATTTGTATTTTTAACTGCTATTTACCTTGACACTGTTATTTAGCTGCACTAAACCATACATGACTTGCCACAGAATTCATTACCACTGAATAACTACTGCATAAGGAATTCATTGTAAACAGGAGAGAAAAAAGCGGTTTTTATTTTAATACAATTTCTCTATGGATACCTAGTTTACAATTTAACGAAACTAACAACAAATGTCCTACTGAATTGGTATAGAGTTACAGTATGTAGTTATTTAAGTGAGGGTAGTACAGTACTCGTTAAGTACAGTAAATTAAAGTTCAAAAAATTTGTATTTTTAACTGCTATTTTACTTTCACACTGTTATTTAGCTGCACTAAACCATACATGACTTGCCACAAATAATTTTGCCTTGTCACGTTGCTATGGCCGGTGTCGAAGTATAGAAGTTGTACTGTACTTATAATGGATATGATGATGCCACATAACTTATCTTCATCTGCTATTACAAAAAAAATCTACTGATTATTGTAAAATATATTTGAAGAATTGTTCCTGGATTATTTTTGTAATTTATGTTACGTATTTCAGTATCGCAATTCATTTACACAATCTCTATGTAGTATAGTATGAATTTCCTTAAAAAAAGTAACAATTGTTACCTTAACAAATCCACTATGAACTCTGATGACCAGTTGGGTAATCAATTGTATACCGGCAATAATGAAATATTTGTCTTGATAGTTTATTGAAGAATTCTTAAGGCCTTAATGAATCTCATTGCAATAATTCTTATAAAGCAGTTAGTTATTAACTAAACAATAACATATGTTATGCTAAAACATTAATTTGCTGTTAGTAGTTATAATTACCATAAAGCAGTTAGTTAATGACTAAACAGTAACACATGGTATGCTAAAATTGTATCATAATGAACAAAAAATATTATCAGTACTTAGTCAACATTGAAATGGTAGTTGTTGTTTCATCACTTGATTGATAAAACGACAGTTTTAATTAATAAAAATGTTCTATGGCTTAACCCTCCATCGGGCGCGCCGCGGAGTGAGACTCCGCAACAAGGGAATTTTAGTTTTTTGTGTGTTTGTAGCAGTTTTCCCGCAGAGGCCAGCCTGGTAGCTTCCCTTTCCACCTAGACGAGACCCTTGGATCACTCAGTAGTGTCCTTGAGACCTTCCATAGTGTCAAACGAGTGAGTTTTTGAATGCTACGCACACACGTGGAGTGAGACTCCGCATGCGCCCTATACCCTTACCCAGAAAGCGGTTACAGCATTAGGTAAGTTTATTATTTACTTTTTATTTTCAAGTGAGATATTACATATATGCTGGTTTTTTAAAGATGTATTACATACTTTATTCAGATATTATAAGTTATAATACTTTGTAACAAAATGTAACAACTTGATTAGCAATTCCAAAATATAATAACATTTATACTCATATAAACTAGGTATATTTACTAATTATTGTGTAATAATAATGAAAATAGTAATTATTATAAAATGTTGTGATTTTAAATAAGTAGAATAACATTATTATACAATTCTTTTTAAAATAAAACAATTGTCTACTAATTATAAAAGGGCCTTTTTGCAAACTTTCAGTTATGGATGTAATTTCCAGAATAATAAATTACATAATTCTATTTTATTATACTATCTGGATTTACAAAATTATTTTACAAATATTGTGCACTACTTATAAAAAGCGATTCTGCAAAATTGTAATTGTGGTGTTTTATTTGCAGAAATATGGATCCACGTGAAGAACTACGTATACAGCTTATGTTAGATGATGAAATAGGCGGTTCCGATGATAGTGATGAGGACATTGTTGAGACAGACAACTACAACTCAGAGAGCAAGGAATCAGGTGACGAAGGCAATGACAACCACGATGATGAGGACTTTCCACTTCAGCAGCCCCCACTTCAGGCAGAACCACCTCAAGAGCTCCCACTTCAGGATGATTTTCAAGGTAATACTAACAAGTTATATACTGCTAATGATGGAACTAGATGGCGAATGACTCCCCAAGAGACACAGAGATGAAGGAGGCGTCGCTGTGATTTACTTAGGCATCTGCCTGGAGTAAGAGGTGAAGCAAGAAATGCTAGAAGCCAATTGAAGCACTATCCCTTTTTTTTACAGACGAAATGCTCGAACAGTTTGTCACATACACAAATACATATATTGCTAGCATTCGTCAAAGATTTGCCAGGCCTAGGGATGCTAATGACACAAATTTAGTAGAGTTGAAAGCTTGCTTAGGACTGTTGTTTCTTGGAGGAGTCATGAAGGTTTCTCATACTAGACTTGAGGACCTGTGGAACACAGACGGAACAGGAATTGAGTACTTTAGACTTACAATGAATATAAAACGCTTTAAGTTTCTCTTGCAGTGCTTGAGGTTTGATGATCTAAGAACCAGAGCTGAACGAAAAGTGTCAGATAAACTTGCAGCAGTTAGATACTTAGTTGACAGCTTCAACGATAAATGTAAGAAACACTACAGTTTGTCAGAAACTGTAACTATTGATGAGATGTTAGAAACCTTTAGGGGTCGATGTAGTTTTCGTCAATATTTACCAAACAAACCAGGTAAATATGGAATTAAAATTTTTGCAATGACTGATGCCAAGACCTATTACACAAATAATGTCGATATACTGTGGTACACAACCAGATGGGCCATATAAGTGTAGCAATAAGGCAGAAGATGTTGTGAAACGAGTTGTAGTGCCAATCAAAGACAGTGGGCGCAATGTAACTTGCGACAACTGGTTTGTATCAATCCCTTTAATCAATGAACTCCTACATGACTATAACCTGACATTAGTAGGAACTATACGGAAAAATTGCAAAGGAATACCAGCCTTCATGAAAGTTGCAAAAGGTCGGCCAGTAGGCTCAATCATATTTGCATACAGAAAAGACGTTACTCTAGTATCCTTCAAGCCAAAGACAAATAAAATTGTCTTAGCCATTTCAAGCCTCCATCATGAGTGCAGTTCTATCGAAGAAGTTGGGGATAAAAACAAACCTTCTATAATCACGTTCTACAATTGTAGTAAATCAGGAGTTGACAAAGTCGACGAAATGAAGGCGGCTTACTCTACAGCTAGGATCACTCGACGATGGACACTTGTTGTTTTTTTTGCTTTCTTGAACATTGCTGCAATTAATGCTTTTCAGATTTTTTTGAGTAACACAGAGTCGAATTTGCAGAGGAACATATTTATAAAACAACTCTCCAAACAACTCATAGATGACTATGTGAGGATGAGAGTCCTCAACACAAAACTTCCCACAACAATCCGACTCCGCTTGAGAGAAATTTTGGACATTCCACAAGCCGAGGGACAACAAAGGCCAGAAGAAGAAGAGAGGACGCATGGACGTTGTAGTTTCTGCGACAGAAAGAAAAACAGACCTACTCGTTTCAAATGTAGGGTTGTCACAAATATGTCTGCATGGGGCACATTGTTGGGTATGTGTGTGAGGAATGCAACAACAAAATTCAAGTGGTTGAACTAGAACAACATTCTGATGACGAGTAAACCTATCAACTTACTTCTGTACTTGCAAAATGAATCAGAAAGTTATTTTTAAAACAATACTTGTAAATATGTAAATACACCATTTTAGTTTCTGCTTACCACATAATTATATCATGTAAAATAAAATAAGTTCATTACCTATTTGTGTTTTTTTTCATGTTCTTAGTTATATTCTCATATATATGTATATATTTCCAAGTATATATACAAATATATTTGCAAATTTACATATGTATATAAAGTGATGAATGAATAAACATTTATATGCAAACGAAATGATAAAATGTGTGTATATATATATATATGTATATGTATAAGTAAATCTATAAACTCTATGTGTACATGCATATTTTGATGTTATATAACATATGTATAAACATTTAGCAATGAAATACATAATGCGAAACGAGACTCCGCACGTGCCTGATGGTGAAATAGTCTTCTTGCGCCTGACGGAGGGTTAAAAATAAGTTTACAGTAACATAATATAATTGTGAATTATTGTAATAAAGAATAGATTTCTAGTAGAAATACGTAGCTAAAATGACTGAAACAATATTACAGTTGAATATAAATATCTATGCATGAAAATATCATCTATTGATTAAACAAGGGCCAACACAAATTCATACCTCAATATTTAATCAGAGAAACAGCTTAAATATTTATAAAACTGTATTTGTTTAAATGGAGAATAATGTAAGCAATTACTGATACTTAACATTTTAGATGGCTTCTATTCTCGTCACATGACTCAGCTATACATGAACAAAAATAGTCAGGTATATTGCTGGTCTCTGTCTAAAATATATGAATGAATTAAGAGTAAGAGCACTTAGGAAAAGTAAATTGATAAAATATGGTAGGATCACGCAATATGTAATTAGACTACAACTAACGATGGAAGAAATGTGTAGCTCAAGTTTCCTCCTTCTCAAAGACAATATAAACTATCAGTCTTTGTATATTAATATTTATTAGTAATTAAGATTGTTGTAGATGGTTAAGTGACAAGATGTTTTACTTAGAAACAAAAATAAAGATCATATAGGCTTCATAAAGTTCAACAAACTCTGAAATTGGTGCTATTCTGAGGATTATTGGAGAGGTAAGAAGAGAGGAGACAATGGATAGAAGTGCAAGATGGATTGTTGATTGATTATGATGAAGTAAATGTATCAGATGATTAGTAGAGGGAATAATGACTACTTTTAATAAAACCCATTAAACATCCGTCTATATAAAATTAGAATTAGCTAAAGAATGCCAACACGATATTAATATCCCAAACTCCACTTAGTTGTAAACTGTATGTATTAGTAGATTAGTATATCATCAATATATATATATATATATAAAATAAATGAATATTTAAGTGGTGATTCATGCTCAAGCAGAACCATCACCAACTGACTGACACGTATGGTAGGACGGTTTTGCCACCTTTTATTCATTGCCATCAAGGTTATATGCGGGTAGCATAGTATGAAAATAAAAACATACAAATTTTAATGACAAGTATTTACATTTGAGCAAACAATGAATCCTTGAAACGTGCATAAAACTTTTCTACAATTTAAACGAATCTAATCAAGATTCTCAAGCTGATTTCCTATTTCTTCACAGTAAAATTGTTATAATCCATAAACAATGATTTTGACACAAATTTAACATTTTTTTACAGACTGTGATATAAATTTTATTTTTTTATAAGCTGAGCTGATTTTGGGATACAAGCTTTAACTCAAAATATTAGAGCTAACAATATGCAAGTCGTCTGCTGTAGACAATTGCAGTTTGCTTACTATGTAGTTTAACATTTTTACTTATTTCTTTAGATATATATTAAATAAATGTAATTGTCTACTAGGAATTAATAATTTTGAACCTGAATTATATCTCTAATTATTTTCATAAATTAGTTAAAGGATAGAAAGTTTGAAGAGAAAGTACCAAATGTTCATTCTACACATGGCTTCACGAACAGATTTAAACCATGCAAGAGTATTGTTACCAAAATTATGTAATAACTTCTTAAAAAATAAGCTATAGAAAACTTTACTGAAAAATAAGAATAACTTTATTCTTATTAAAGTGCGCCATTCTTTACAACTGGTCATGGTCGTTTGATCAAACAGTTAATGATACAAACACTTATAGTTTAGCAAGATTAATCAGCAATACAATCTCTTCACCTGGTACAAACTATTTAATTATGTTCAGTATAACGCTTTAAAAAATTAAACTCACCCGCCCACCCATACACGTACCATGGTAATGAAGAGAACTATACACAAAGTTATTAAATATAATTTTGGTAACAGAATTTCTTGACCAAAAGTAAAGGAGATTAGCATCCTTATTTAAACTGTTTAACACACTACAGTTTTACCACTATAGTATAGCAATATATATCAAACCTATTTTCACTTTTAATTAAAGAATATAATATGGTAACGTTCGCAGCAATCTTTATACATCACCTGTACATATAATAATATATCACCTGTAAGAAAACCCAATCCATACAAAGTATAAACACTTTACCTTCCAGTCGAATGTTATAGATTCCTTAAAGAGAATTGATGTCTCTCGGAATCCATGTGGCATCTCAATGATTGTTTAGTCTCTACCAAGTCTTCCTCATTAATAGCCAGAGTTTCCTGACACAGTATACAGAATAAGTCATCGTCAAAAGTACATAAGAAGTCAATATTTCTTAACATAAATTCTGGTACCCTCCAAAATAATTTGTCAAGTCGACAAAAAGCTTCATTGTTTTCATTTTCAAAGGTTTCACATTCAGATCTGTGACGTGACCCAAAAAAGTGTTCACGAAACTTAAGTTCTGTGCTCTCTGCCCCTCCTCTCATTATACTAGCATCACACATGGTGCATCGATAATGGTTTCCCTCAATTTCTATATTTTGGATGTTGCTCATAATAAAATCAGGTATTTTTCCGAAAACAGATCCTAATTGGTCTGATGCTTTCATTAGCAAATTGGCCCTATTTTTCAACTTGGCTACATGTCCGACAGACAGAAAATGATTTCTAAAGTTTTGTTCAGTTAATTCAGCTTTCTTACTTCCTGGAACAACAGCAATTTCCTTCTCACACAAAATACATTCAAAATTGTCACTGTCCTCAGCATAGGTGAGATGTTCAAAATTAGTCATAATAAACTGTGGTATTACATCAAAAATGTACATCAAACTTGTCATTAAATCATAATCTATATTTTCATCCTCATCAAATTCATTTATGTGCTCATTTGATTCCAAGTGTTGCTCAAAGTTAGATTCAGTAACAGTAGTATTACGTTCATAATCAGCATCAAATTTGGCTTTCATTATTTCGTTGCAAACAGTACACTCAAAGTTCTTACCGCTCTTGTGCTCAATGAACTTTAAATTTTCTTGAATTATCTCAGGAATAGCGCCAAAGACTTCAGCCAAATCTGCAAGAGTTTCTGTTAATTGTAAATTTTCAGAACTAACCATATTTATATGACTAGATGATTGAAAATGCCAATCTAAACTGTCCTTAGTTTGTTCATCATCATCATATTCAGTTATTGTTTCAGCACAGATTTCACAGTAGAAGTCATCACCATCTATAGTTAAGTACTTTATATTATCTTGAACTACATCTGGAAAATCTTCAAAAATGTCACGAAGCCGGTTAAACACGTTGTTTTCAGGATCCTTTCTACTATTCAAATTTTCTTCATGGGTTGAAGATGAAATATGTTGTTTAAAGTTCAGTTCAGTTTCATATGGACTTGTTCTGTTAAACCTTATATTTTCATTGCACAATGAACAAAAAAAGTTTGGTCCATTGATGGTAATATAATCAATGTTTCTCAGCATGTAATTAGGTAGGGCAGAGAAAATTTGTCTTAATTCAGGAGTAATAGAAAATGCTTTGGATTGTTTTGCATTTTTAACATGCTTCAATGAGTGGAGATGTTTTTCAAAACACTTTTCTGTCTCGTCAACGTCAGATGGGTGAACCTGCAGTTGTTTGTCGCAAATTGTGCACAAGTAGTGTTTGCCATTTTTTATCAAGAAACGACTGTGGTTTAATATGATACGAGGAATTCCACCATAAATCTCATTTAACTGGCTAAGTGTTTCATTGTAATCTTCCAGTTTTCTTTCATGTCCATATGACAATAAATGGTAGGAGAAATTATTTTCTGTAGCTGACAAATCTCTGATATTAACTTTTATTATTTTTTCACATAACACACATTCATAGTCATTACCATTCATGCCCAACATATGACAGTTCATCAAAACTATGGGAGGGATTGTGCCAGCAAAAGTTATGTTTAAATTCATATTCAGTTCATCATCAGTGATAGTATTACTTATATGTGCATTACTTAACAAATGTTTCGCAAAGTTCAAAGTTGTGTTTTCTGTAATTGAAGATTTTTTAATGATTTTGTCACAAGGAACACATGTAAAATCATCATTAGTGTCATGATACAATAAATATTTAACATTCTGTCTTATTAGAACTGGAATTTTTCCAAACGTGATTTCCAGACTTTTCAAAATATTTTGGTGAGACATTTTATTCTTAAATACAGTTAAGAAGTACTATTGCAATCAAATTGTTTGGTTGGATACTGTACTGGTGATAATGGTGAACCCAATTCTGTGTTAATGACCTAAAACAATAACAAGACTTGATTTAAAATAAAAATTTGGTTTATGTTAAAAAGAAATAAGAAGTACAAATAAAATTAGATGAAGTAACTAAAATAAAAAACTAAATATAAAATTAATAAACTAAAACAAATCTGTAAATTTAAGCTAAATACTTTATATGTGATTGCTGAATCACTGTTTGCTAACCACATTAACAAGAAAAGAAGATTGTTTGCCAGTACACGTGAGTTGTAAAAGCTAAGCAGCGAAGATTTACACAGGTAAATTTATGAATATAGCTTTGTCAAACGAAGTTTTATGAAACAAGTGTACAATTTGAATCAGTTAAAGACACTGATTATTTAAATAAATAAAATTAATTGTATTCAATGATGGATTAATTGTATTCAATTGTATATCTTAAGGAAGTGATCTGTGGTCTTTTGGTCTATACTTCAATATTCTCCAATCTATTCTTTTCTCTATGAGGGTTGTCGTAAATCAAGGTCTCCAATGCTTTTTCTCATAATAAACATAATTGTATTGCAAAACAAAAACTGCAGATTCTGAAATCTTGGTATTTAGCTATTTTTCAACATCTTCCCAATCACAATCAATGCACTTTTGGAGTCGCTACAGAAGCTTTTTCATACCAGATTCATACTCACTCTCCCGTTGACTTGCACAGAAAGGAATCGTCGCTTCAGAATTTCATTCCTCACAAGTGTTGTTTCAAGTTGACTAACAAATAGGGGTTGTTGGAGGCCAAATCAGGGGTCCCAGATGGTCAATGATTTACCACCCAAATTTGGCGATGAGATCCAGCTCGGGCGATGTGAGGTGGTGTCATGGTGCAAAGGAATGACCTTGTCAGCAGAAATCTTCCAATAAATCAGGTTTACGGTAGTTTTAAGGATGTCCCTATCTATTCGGCAATCTCTCACAAAGTCATACGCTGATCCGCAAGAAAAAGTTACTTACAACTTCATTAAACTCCCTACATCACTTAACGCATGTTTTTTTACGTCCATACACATTGATCAGTAAACTTCTGATGGATTTAAAAAATAATTGATCTCTTAAAAACCACAGAAATCTAATCACAAATTAGATTTCCTTTCCCTCGTTAACGGCTGCTAAGCGAAGACTGAGCATCGCAGAGAGGTGGGGACTAGTCAGAATAGTGGTGGGGAAGTAAGGAATACATTTTAATAATATAAAGGGGGTGAACGGAAAAATTGACATTTTAAGGTTTGTATTAGTAATTTGGATTTATTCAGTGCCACAAATTAAGTTGGTAATTCCAATTAGGAAACATCTTGCTAGCGGGTAAGATATTTAATAACTTATAATTTGTTCCCAAATTAGCAAACTGCTAATGTATCAGTTTTATATGTAGTTGTGTTGTTTGTTATTGTAACTAGTTTTGTTTTGAGGCCATGTCTATGAGCACCAATGACTAGTCGGGTATTAGACACAATATTTGCAAGTCAAATGGATCTCTAATAACATTGGAATATGATAATCAAGAAAAGGATACCATCTTCACATTTAAATGAATCTTGAATACTATTTCTAATTATTTACCCCGTTCAACCTGGTGCTCCTCTTGAAAAAGTTATTACAGCAGCTGGAAATGTGTCTTACATGGTGGTTCCCAAATATCAAAACTGTATTGTATCGTTGATTCAACACGTTCATGTGCTGCAACATTGCTACTTGGTCTACCAAGTATGTAATAAGGTGGCTAATACAAGTGGCATTAGTTTGCACAGGAAATTGTGAGCTATTGTATTTACCACCAATAACAAAAATAAAATATCTTTAGACAGTAATCTGTGGGATTCTGTAAAGTTTAGTTTTCTTTTATCATTTATGTGGCTCTCATAACTGTTTTTATTTTATTATTTATCTTATAGTACATTACATATATTCAGAAAGTAAAGTTACAAGGTTCTTAACGATGGTAATAATTGATGTGAGGAATGTTGGCACCAGCGAAAATTTAAGTAGCTGAAAAAGGTAGCAGGTAAATTTTGAGAGACAGGAATAAAAAAAAATTTTTCCAAGGATAACAAAATGTATTGAACTTGAAAGTCATAAGGTGGAAAATATAATTCCTGCATTACAAAACAGTCTATTAAAAAACCTTTCTGTAGATTTCAGTATTTTTTTAATTTATAAAAAAAACTTGCAAAATGACTTCATAATTGCTATCACTCAATTTAACCCTTTTAGTGCCCGAAGTCACAGTGAGCGACAAGCCATGCTAGTGCGAAAAATGCCAGCATGGCATTTGTTATACTACATCACTAATTTTCTTCAATCAGCCGCCAAAGTGATACCAGACAAATTGAAAATAACCGCCGTCATAAGTTTCATTCTTTTCTTTCGTAAAATTATGCAGCAGCAGAGACTACAGTAAACATTAGATTACTTCAGTAGTCAGTGTAGCTGAGTTCGTCTTTCGCGCCAATGTAGTGTATCGTTATAATGTTTGTTTGTGTTTTGTTTATCTAATTTGTGAACAATTATTTTTTTATCTACTTAGAAGTTTATTATAATGAGTGACGACACACTTATTCCAGCCGAAGACAAAAGATTTTTGCTAACGTTATTAGAAAACGTAAGTGATCCTGATACATCAGTTGTAAGCACTAGTAGGTTAGGCCAAAACAATGTTGATGTAGATGACGAATTCATTGCTGATATAAACTTCATCTGACGAAAACTCATATTTATCCGACAGTGAGCTATATATATTTTTATATTGTAACTATTAGAACACAGAGGTTAATCAACAATTCCAATTTTTTTCTCGGAAAAACTGCTTTACAGATTTCAATAATTAATCTGTATGTTGGTTGTTAGGTAACCAAATTGCAGCACTTTAGTTAATTTTTATAAAATGAAAAATTTTTAAGTATGGTTTAATGCAATTATTTACCATTGTTCAGTTTGAAATTCTCTATTAACAAGAGAAAAATTCTAAAAATATTTTGTAATAATGTTATGCACCTTCAAATTATGAGAAAAAAAAAAAAAAAAAAAAAAAAACACAATTTAGGTACCAAATATTAAAAAAAGATTTTTTTATTAGAAGGGTAAACTATATTTCATTAGAAAGAGCACTTCTTTTCCTTCAGTTAAAAAACAATTCATATAAATATGACATAAAAAATTAAAAAAATGCTGCGTAAGTTTGTTTGAAACCTTGCAATTTCACCAGAAATTGCCTAGCATTTTTCTATTTTTCACATAGGAAATGTGAAATTGGCCTGGTACCAAAAGGGTTAAGCTATACTGTATACACTTTTAAGCTTACACTTAACTTACCGTAGTATTTTCTTCTGAAACTGTGATTTTCTTTGTTTAATCAGAGGTCACAATGTGGTCATATTATTATAATGGAGATTGTTTGAACTTTGGAAAACATGATTCATAAAAAAAATTGGAAACATGTAATAAAAAGAACAACTAGGCTATGGTAACTGTGCACTTTCTTGCCACTGCTGAAAATATAATTTCTTGTTTAAAAAGTGGTAAAATATGAGTTTATATCTCTTGAGGAGGTCGATTTCAACCTCAGGAATCTAGTTTTTATAGAAAAAATAAAAACTAGTTTTTAATTTGATAGTAAAACCCAACTTTTGGAACAATTTTTATTTTACAATAATTTTTTTACATCTAATGTTTTTTATGCTAAACATGAATATATTATAACTGGTTGTTCAGTACAGTAAAATTATTTATTTTGGCCCCAAAAATACACTTAACTTATTCTAATTGTCTAGTTACTCAACAAAAATTCGTAATCAGCCATTCTTTTTCTAAACGATGCCCAAAGGGAAAAAAGAAATAAAATATATCTTAAATTATCTAAACAAGCCACGTCCGGAACAACTTTTTTTGGCTCGAAGATTTTTAATTTTAAAATTTTTATAAGGGTTTTCGAGCAAGAAAAATCGATTGGCACCGATCTCAACCCTGGAAAAATTCTGATTTCTGATCCAGAGGCTTCTAGACTTCCTGTGTATCATATCACGATGAGGCTGTGCAGTAGACTGTGACGTCACATGGGCGAAATCAGCTGATTTGTTTATTCTATTATATACTGGTAACTAAATCTACCAATTGCACAGAAGCTAAATGTTAAACAAGTTATTCATCACTTATCACCTGGAATTGTAGTAATGGAAATTAGAGCAGTATTTTTGTGTTCATTTTTGCCATTTGGCACATGTGATGTCATGGAAGATGCACATTATACCTACAGTCTTCTTTTATAGGTACCATGGTTCAAAAACCGAAGTGTTCACAAATTAGTAAATATAGTGGTATAGTGTGATATATTTTGAATTTTGTAGAATAAGCTTAATCCTTATAAAATCAGGATTACGCTGTTTGCCTGAACTAACATCTCGTTTTATCAGCAGAAAAACTAATATGGAATCATTGACTTATAGCAGAAAGTGGGGAATCAAAATATATGTATTTATCTCATAAATAACATTACACCATTACGTTTTGGAAGAGACAACATTTAAGGGCCCTACCCCCCTCCCAAATAAAAAATATGCTCAAAAACCCAAAATTGGGTAATGTTGAACTAATACACCGAAGTGGAGTATCAAATTAAATGTATTCTTCTCTTACCTACTAATTAATATACCATCAGATTTGAGAAAAGACTGTGTTTATTAGCTCCACTGCCCAAAAGCAAAATTAATGGTCATACTGCTTAAGAATCTTGGTGAGACCGTAGGCCGATCTTCTTCACGAGGTAACATGCCAAGATCCACAAATGGGACTGTAGCAGAGTGCCTCGGTGAGGCCATAGGCCAAGTTCAACAAAGGGGCTAAAGGTAAACACGGAAGATCTCCAAAACGAAATTTCATTAATAACTTACAATGTACAGCTACAACAAACGATCCTCTTGGAGATATGGATGCTACTTCTTAAGTTTGCAAAATTTAACTGAGCAAAGCTCGGTTTCCCGGTACTAACCCATTAAATAAGTAATTGAAAGGTACTAGTGTGGGATGCTACAGGTATAACATTTTTTTAATTTGCTTTTTGATTTTTTAGAGGTTTGTAAAGAGCGTTTTGGTGTGTATTGGCCCAAGTCAAATTTGGTATGTTGTTTGTCAACAACCAATGATTAGCTGATTAGTTTTCAAGTTGAGTATATCAGTCCGCGCTTTATCAGCATATTACATAAACAGAATATACTTTTAAGAAGAGTTATAAGTTTTATATGTTGTAACGAATTAACTTTTGAGGATATGAATTAATTCAAACAAGCATATTAGACAGAAAAAAAACACTTGGCTATAAATCTAGGCATAAGTCCCAACAATTGTTAGTGTAAGTGCAGAATTAAGTTTCTTATATATTCCCTTCGGGAATGGCCCCTTTTTTCAATAACTTGATGGGAAAATGCTGTGCCCAAGAAGGCTAATCAGAAGGAATGAGAGATTACTTAGACAAGTACAGAGGAAGAATAGGAAACTTCAATAGATGTTCAAAAGCATTACAATTCTAAGATGTTGGAAGAGTATAGAGTATAAGAGCAACTTCGCAAAAACAGATCAATAAAAAAAGTCAGGAAAGACATCGGAAAGTAATAGATTGTGCATGGTTGGTTCTTATTCATATAATCAGTCTTTTAGTGTTATGCTATCGGTATTAACCTGATTGGTTGTATTTAACAATAGATGGTAAAACATTTACCTCTGTTTTGTTCCACCACCAATCTTGTGTTATTATAGCACTATCGGTTTCGAAGGATGTTTTTCATCTTCAGGTGCACTTTCTTGGGCTTCACTTAAGTAAAGTTCAAATTCTTTCACTTGACAGTTTCATAAACTTTAAACTGTCAAGTGAAAGAATTTGAACTTTACTTCAATGTGTTAAGTGAAGCCCAAGAAAGTGCACTTGAAGATGAAGGACATCCTTCGAAACCGATAGAGCTATAATAACACAAGATTGGTGGCGGAACAAAACAAAGGTAAATATTTTACCATCTATTGTTAATCAGACTTTAAAAAAGGCTGTTGACAAAATAAAGTATTCAATTGTTGAAAAGCTGGCTGTAATCCAGGAGTTCATCAACGACACTAAAAAATCTTGATTGGTCAAGTACATTTGTCCAATCTAAAGAATTATAGTGAAGGGAACATTATAATAAAGAAAGAAATTGTTCTTTATTTTTATGAAATGAATAAAATTTGTCATTAAGCTCCAGGAAAAATAATATAAATACAGAATAAAGAAAGAGTTACAAAATCTGGTAAAAATACAAATTCTGCCAAACATAGCTTGGTGCAAAAAAAGGCATATTTTAATTACTATAAATGAAGCATAAGACCTTGTCAAAACATAAAAGAGATTGAAAGATAATGTTTGAAAGAAAGAAACAGATGTTTCTGAAAGAAAATTTTATCAAATCCACACTGACCACGAATTATCTGCTTCAGAGATGCAACATAATGTTAGAGTTTTTAAATATCATATAAATTTACTTTTAATTTATTATACTTGTTCTCACTTAACATTTTGAGGGTAAGGGTAAAAAGCCCTTCTTGTTAAGATGTAAAATATTCAGTGTTTGTACAATCAAATTTAGTCTATTAATGAAAAAGTTTGTAAAAATTGTTTTTTTTTACTTTGTAACTTATTACTACAATTAAAATAGAAATTTTTGTTTGGCATCTTTTGTTTTCTTAACTAATACTCTATTGAATTATGGTTTTATTATTTTTACTATAAAAATAATTAAAAAAATATTTATTATTTTCAAGCACAGATTTCCTTGGTTTGAACATTGACCAAAATTTAACTTGAAATGAACACATACAAAAGTTACTAAACTAAATTAAAATACTACTACGGTACTATATTAAAAACTAACAATTACTAAACTAAAATCCTCACTGTATATGGACAATAAGCTACATTTACAATACAATTTCATTCGTAATGAAAAACATAAATTAATAATACTTTTCAGCACATCATAGACTAATCTAAAATATATATACATATATATATATATAAAACAACATAAGTTATTGTATATGGGACCAACATTTTTTAGATTTTTACCAAAAATTATAAAAAAAGAGAACGACTTCAATAAATTCAAAATAAAACGAAGAAAATACTTCTAGCTGATGCTGCACTATACTCAATCGAGGAATTTTACATCATCACAAATAATACGGCATCCAATAAAGAAGAAAACAAAATGAAATAAAAAGAAATAGAACACAAAATAAAAATTTTAATTTAAGAAAACATCAAGAAAAAAGCAAATAAATTTTCAAAGGTGCTACATAGATTTTCATTTAACTACATTGGCTCTGCGATATTTGTATTGTTATTTATATTGTATACAATTGTAAATCAATAAAGTTAAATATAACCACTTAAAACGTTGAAATTGCAAGAATTAAGGACTATAACAACACAAGGTTAAGTCTACTTGTCCTGTCTGTTACATGGAAAAACTATTTATTCAAGAAAATGCAATTTTGTACCACTAAAATAAAATAAAATCGGCATTGCTAAACATCACATATTATGATACAAGTATTTTTTTTTAATTAAAAACCTTCATTCATGAATTGAGCAGAAATGCTGTTCAAAATTAATGTCAGGTCATACTTCCTCAGAGCATTCCGTCCGTTACAATTACAAAAACATGTTTAACCCATGACAGAAATGTACTTACAAGACAATACTTTGCTTATGAAAATACTGAATGTATATGTTAATTATATTTACATTCATTTGTTAAATTTATTGTCTTTAAAGAAGTGAAATATTAGTTTGAATCTCCCATCCGTTACAAAAGAATGGCTGTAATTTGCGCTCAATTCGAGTGCCTGGCCTCCATCAGGAAAATGGGTGAATTTGGTTTTATAGTTAATAGTTGTTTTATATATAATGATCGTGTAATGGCGTTTCGCCTCGAAAGTAATTTTTCAGTGATATCTCAACAAATAATTGTTGGACCAAAATACCGTAGTTTTTAAATTCATGTTCAGCGCAAAAATAAAAAACAAAACAAATCCAAATAAAAAAGATGATTAAACCGTTTACTACTGCCTAGTCGAGTGCCACATCACATACTCCATTGCTCTCTGGGGAGTATCTGCATTCAAATTGGACAACATTTTTATTAGTCAAAAAAGACTATCCGTTGTATGATGAGGTTGTCGGGCACATTGTAGGGACTATTTTATACATTTAAGAATTTTAACTATACCTTGCATCTATATTTTTGAAATCTATTTATATATTAAATTACAGTCTTTAGAATAAAAAAAACAATACACAATTACAATACTAGATTCAGAGATAATTTTACTGTTCAACATAGATTAACCTTTCTACAGAAGAAACCACTATATTCTGAATTAATAATCCTTAAGTAACTATTAAGCACAAAAATACAAAGTGGAAGTTAAAGAGTAGCCTAAAAAGTTGTTTGCTTCAGAATGCTTTTTATTCTTTTGAGGAATTTTATCACTATAAAACAATTAGGGCAATCACAGCCTAACCTAACCCTTCCTTTATTGGATCTCGGATGTCTCGCTGGAGCCGGGCATTGGGTCAACTACAAAGTCAGCTGGAGAAAATGAGCCCAGCTGGAGGCAACGGAAGGTATAAGTAGGCTTACCATTCATCCGAGATTACCCCGGACAGTCCGGGATTTATGACTGTGTCGGGGAACCAGTCCGGGGTAGAGTCTAGTTTAGGCTGCATATCGGTTGGTAATACTAAATTATTAGTAGGCTAAATTAACGCTGACGGCCTCCAACAACCGCTTGCTGCCACAACAATCAACAGATTGTTTACTTTCTCCATCACAAGGGGACATACGTAGCTAAATACACGATTGAAATATAGAACAAAAAAAAAAAAAAAAAAACACCATCGGTCAAAAGTGCTGTGCGTTTGCGCCCAATTTTATGCTCTTAAACATGACCGGGATTTGTTTTTGTCTATTAGGATAAAAATCTATGACTGGAGTTTGGAAATTTTGGCAAGCCTAGGTATAAGGTACCCACTGGCAATACAAATTTCTAGATTTAAGAAAGGCTTTGAAAGTGTATAATTACTGTAATGAGTTTTGCACAGAATGAGTTCTTCATAATCTTTATTTTTAACACGTCCACTGTGGAGGAAACACGTTGTGCGTCTAGTTGAATTTGTGCCATATGCGGACGACACACCTGTGCGTCATGGACTGGAACAGCTAATTATCGCCAATTACTGGTTTATTGTTGTAGTGACTGTTTCACATACTGTATATTTGTGTTTAGAGGTTATGTGACTTTTGAGGTGAATTCTTTTTTACTATTCAGAAATGATACATACCTATATTTTTAGCACATGTGAAAGGACATAGGCTAATATTTGATCAGCAGTGAACGTGCTAACCAATGGTCTATGAAACAGCAAATTAAAATTTTTTTCAGTGATTAGAAAGTGCATTGGTTACCAACAATTTTTTAACTATGTTAGTCCTATAAAAAACATTTGTTTTAATTTTAGTGGGAGAGATTAGGGGACTATACCATAATTAGGCTAATCATCAAATAGGTCCTATATTAAAATTGATGTCTGTATACGTTTTAAAACATTACTTAGACGCCTCTAAGGAGGAACAGTAAAAAAGGCATTGTTAAATTCCAGTGTCAAATCTTAAGAGAATAATAAGGAAGGCTGTTTCTTAAATATTATATTGCCGTTGTAGGTTACTTACTGTAACTTAAATTTACAGTATTAAATATAGTTGGAAGTCCATATTGAAAATCAGCGGTAAAGAGCACCATTTATATCACTGAATAACATTTCTTCAAAACGATTAGATTGTTGGTTCAATATGAAAGATAAGAAATTATGAGCATACCGAACACGACAACAAAACACAAATCAAAATAAGACAATTCCCATATCCATTTACCGCACCAGAGGTCAATGAGAAAATAAGAATAGAATAGAGAGATGCCAGAGAGATGAAACTAACAACCTTGAACGTGGCAGACGAGTTACAGCTGATGCTTATCTTCAAATAAACAAAAAGGCAGATACAAAGTGACAGCTGATTCTCATCTTTAAATAAAAAAATGTTTACTATAATCATTATCAGCTGTTTGATACGTTTCTGTGTAAAACTGTGTTTATTTCGTTCCGATATTTTTTTAGAAATATTTAATAATTATTGTTCTTTTTAATTGTAAAAATACTTAAAATATGTAAGGAAATTCGCGTTTTTTTGTTTACTTGTGTATTTTTTTTTTTTATCAATATATTGATCTGAACCTAATTGTAAAGTAAATGAATACCTCAAAGGTTAACCCGTCAAATGTAAACAAAGTATTGTTCATTGATGTGGCAAATGACCACAATTATTGCTCTAATGAAGGAATAGTAACTGAATCACTTGGACACACTCTTCCCAAGCAACGTGAAGATGAGACACCAAACACAAACGGTTGGCAAAGGGTGCCGATCAGAAATAAGAGACTTTTGCCCTCAGGTAATGGGTTGGATGTTAAAAAACCTTGTACAAGGTCTGATACGAACAATCCTATCAACTTACGCAATAGTTTTGAGTGTCTAAATAATCCAAAACAAACTGCAGATGAAGAAATGTCTCATGACCAAGACGCCAACAAAGCAGAGGTAAGACCTCCACCAATATTTGTCCCAAACATTTCCGATATTAAGAGTATGATTGTAAGTATTGAAAAAGTGATAACAAAGGATTCTTATTCATACAAATGTATTACCAGAGACAAGGTAAAAATTAATGCTGTAAACATCGATGCATACCGTACCCTAGTCAAACATTTAACTGACATGAAGGTAAGCTTTCACACTTATCAAATTAAACAGGACAGGGCCTACAGAGTTGTGCTTAAAAACATGCACTTTTCCACTGAACTTCAGGATATAAAAGCAGCTATAGAAGATCATGGTTATGCTGTTAGAAACATATCAAATCTGAAAAGTTCTAGATCTAAAGATCCTCTGTCTATATTTTTTGTAGACTTAGAGCCCGCACCCAATAACAAGGACATTTTCAATGTACAGTTCTTACTAAATGCTAGAATTGTATTCGAACCTCCCTATAAACGTAATGACGTGGTACAGTGCAAAAAGTGTCAACGATACGGGCATACCAAATCCTACTGTTGGTACAAAAATCGCTGTGTGAAATGCGGTTCTGATCACCATACAAATAGTTGTAATAAATCTAAGGAATCTCCGGCTACATGTGTACTATGCGGTGGTGAGCACCCTGCCAATTATAAAGGATGCTCTGTATATAGAGATGTTAAAAACAAAGCTTTCCCTACTTTACGTTTGAATGTTTCAAAAGGACCAGGGACTTCTTCACCACCGGGGAAAGACAAAGTTGTTAAAAACTTACAATCGCCTATTGCCCAGCCTCGAGAATCTTCTTTAACAACAACTACATCATCTCTGACTTACGCAGGCGTAACATCAGGTCGAACAAATGCGGAAGAAAATTTTAATAAATTAATCAATGGATTTCTAAACAAATTTGAAATGCTCATGTCACAACAAGCCCAACAAGTAGGTACACTGATCAACCTACTAACAACCGTCATCTCAAAACTAAAATGACTAACTTCTATAGGATTGGTCTTTGGAATGCCAACGGCTTGGCCCAACATAGCCAGGATATTAAGATTTTTATTTCAATGCATAAAATTGATATAATGCTAATAACTGAAACACATTTTACTGCCTTAAATTACTTTAAAATTCCAAATTTTTCTATTTATAGCACCAACCACCCCGACAGTACCGCTCATGGGGGAAGTGCTGTTTTAATTAAAACTAATATCAAACATCATGAAATTACAAAATTTCAGCACAATGATTTTCAAGCTACCAGTGTTGTGGTTGAAGATTGGATGGGTCCTTTGACGATTTCTCCTCTTTACTGTCCGCCCAGATTTAACATTTCAGACCAGCGATTCAATCAGTTTTTCAGCTCACTTGGTCCTCGCTTCCTGGCAGGAGGTGACTACAATGCTAAACATGTAATGTGGGGATCAAGACTAGTAAATCCTCGGGGAAGAAATCTGCTAAAATGTATAGATAATAATAATTTACATTATTTATCAACTGGTCATCCTACTTATTGGCTAACAGATGTAAATAAAATCCCAGACCTGCTTGACTTTTTTGTAACCAAAGGGATTTCTCAAAATTACGTGGATATCACCTCATCTCTTGATCTTTCATCTGATCATTCACCTTTGATACTGACTATAACCTCGTCTATCATGTTAAAGGAAAAACCTCCTACACTGTCAAACAAAAATACTAATTGGGATCAATTTCGAGAGTTGTTGAACAATACCTTAAATCTGACCATTCCCTTAAAAACCGGAGGAGACATAGATAATGCAGTTGAAATATTCACTTCTTCCGTTCAGGCTTCTGCTTGGAAATCAACTCCGGAACTGCGTAGTGAAACTATTAAACAAATTAACTATCCGTTTTACATAAAACAAAAGATTGCTGAGAAACGTCGCTTGCGAAGAATCTGGCAACATTCAAGAAATGCTGTTGATAAGACAAACTTCAACCGGGCCTCCCAACAGCTGAAAAGAATGTTGCATGATATAAACAATGTTTGGTTTCAGGAATTCACATCAACCCTTTCTCCCACTGAGGCGACTGATTACTCATTATGGAAAGTGACGAAAAGGATGACGCAGCCACAAGTCCCAATCCCTCCTTTTTCCAAGCCTGACGGTTCTTGGGCTAAAAGTAGCATGGAAAAGGCAGACTTGTTTGCTAACCATTTTTCAAATGTATTCAAACCTAATCCTGTAAACAGATGTAATGACATTGGTCCAAATGTTAAAGAATTTCTGGACTCACCTAATCAGCTTGAAATGCCAATAACCTCATTCAAACCATCAGAAGTAAAGGGAGCAATCGAAGGACTTCCTGCTAAAAAATCTCCTGGCTATGACCTTATTACAGGAAAGGTGCTAAAAGAGCTCCCTAGGAAAGCGATTGTTTTCCTTACTATATTGTTCAACGCCATGTTGAGACTCGAGTACATTCCATCTCAGTGGAAGGTAGCTGACATTATTGTTATTCTGAAACCTGGTAAACCACCTCATCAGGTTACTTCATACAGACCGATAAGTCTCCTACCGGTTCCATCAAAACTGTTTGAAAAATTGTTTTTGAAACGATTAAATCCATTATTAACTGAGCTAAATTTACTTCCAAATCATTAGTTCGGATTTCGACCTAACCATTCAACAATTGAACAGGTGCATCGAGTTGTTGATAAAATCAGGCAAACCTTAGAAAAAAAGGAATTTTGCTCAGCAGCATTTCTCGATATAAGCCAGGCTTTTGATAAAGTCTGGCATGATGGACTGTTGTTCAAAATTAAATTACTTCTACCTCATAATTTCTACAATCTAATAAAATCTTACCTATCCCAACGATACTTTAGAATAAAATTTCAAAATTGTTATTCAAATCTAAAATTAATTGAATCTGGAGTTCCACAGGGTAGTGTATTGGGCCCTTTATTGTACACAATATTCACAGCTGATATTCCAACTCACCAAGAAACTCTAACTGCAACATTTGCAGATGATACTGCAGTCCTTGCTTCTCATCGGAACCCTTTTACAGCTTCTCAGATCTTGCAAGATGTTTTAAATTCAATGACAGATTGGGTAAAACGTTGGAGAATACAAGTAAACGAGAGTAAATCCATACACATTACATTTACGCTTAATTCGGAAAACTGTCCAAATGTTTCCAACACTCTACTAACTCAACGAAATGATGTTAAATATCTAGGAATTTACTTAGATAGGCGACTGACATGGCAGAGCCATATCTGGAATAAACGATTGCAACTAAATACAAAATTTTCTAAAATGTATTGGCTTTTTGGAAAAAGATCCCACCTCTCCACTGAAAATAAACTATTACTGTATAAAGTTGTCTTGAAGCCAGTGTGGACATATGGCATACAGTTGTGGGGGACAGCATCATTATCAAATCTGAACATTATTCAACGTTTCCAGTCAAAGGTACTGCGAACTATATTGCAAGCTCCATGGTATGTTAGGAATGCAGTAATCCACAAAGACACAAGAATTGACTATGTGCAAGATGAAATCTCAAAGTTTAGTTTACGTTACCTACAGAAGCTTGAAGCACATGAAAACCATCTTGCTGTGAATTTGTTGGACAATAGTCAACACATTTATAGACTAAAAAGGCATGACTTCCTTAGTTTAAGTGAACGTTTTTAATCCATTATGTTGTTTACAGTCTTTGGAAGGTAATCAACCATTGTTATTTAAAATAGATCGAATTTACTTATTGTTCATTATTGAATAGATTGTAAATATTAAATAAATGTTATAAAAAAAAAAAAAAAAAAAAAAAAAAACTATAATCATTGACCCTCGAAGGTCTATGCTAGATTTTTCTTTATGATCAACTTTTAAAAACTATGTAATTGAGGTTGAGGCCTACCGGTAGCTTACCGTATTGCATCAGCTCGATTTTCTCAGCCCAAAAGCACACAGATAAACATGTGTTTATCAAACTGGACACCAAATAATTTACTACTGTATTTCACCCTAGGTTCATTTTACTTATCATTTTAAAAATGCACGAGGGGAAACCCCTGCACTCCTCACATACCAACATCAAAGCTCACTGCGCTTGATACACATTGGCCTTCGGCCACGGTATGTGACTTTTAACTGCAAATAATGGTAGATTAACTGTATAACGTAAATTCATAATGTATAAATAATAGCTTGCAGTGGTCATAGTAGGCAGCATCACCTAATATATTTAACACTCTTTTCTGTAAGAGCAAAATGTCATGTACGTGAGAGGAGTGATGCCATAGGATGATGTCATACAAAATGTGACTGTGAAAGAAGGCAAAGTAGGTTTGTCTAACAAAACTTAGAGGCTTAAGCTTTAGAAGTAAATATAAATCTCTGCTTAATCTAGTGCACAATTTTTCAATATGGGATCTCCAAGTAAGTTGGGGGTCTAGGGTTAAACCAAGAAGCTTCACTGAACTTATGAAATCCGCACTATTGCTGATATTACAAGTCTGTGTTTTGGTTTCATTTAATGATAGTTTGTTACTACAAAACCAATCGGCTGTTAATCTTAACGATACATTTATATTTCCACGGTAGTAGATAATTCTTAACCACTAGAGTAGAGTGTGTTGTCATCTGCAAAGAGTATAAGATTACCATTAAGATGATAAAAAAGTCATTGATCGACACCAAGAAAAGAAAAGGGCCGATTACAGAGCCCTGTGGAACACCATGCTTCATATTAGTAGGCCTTGATACTTTAATATTCCAACCAGACACATGGTACCAATCAGCTAGATAATATTTAATAATCTTGATGGTATACTTACTTACTGATACTTATGTCCTCTTAACCGGTGTACTGCAGGTGCAGGCGACGGTCACGTTGATGTGCGTAAGGAGGGGGTCACAGATTAGGATAGGTAGGCTATTTTGCTTTCGATTTAGGTCCAAATGAGGATTGGAACAGAGGTACATTTGTCCCGAAATTCCTGTAAGCTATAGAAACGGTGATGAAGTAGAAGCTGTTTAAGATGTCTTTTGAATTTTAAATTATTTGTTATGATTTGAATTTCCTGGGGTAATAACTGTATCATTTTTAATCATATATATATATATATAGTCCGTTTTTTTTTTCAAATTTGGCTTCAAATGAAGAGGGACGGAACCGTGAGAATACCCAGGGTCACAAAGGCCCCTCCACAATGACCCCAAGCCGGAATTCGAGCCATCGCTCTTATGGCTAGCTTTTGCCATTTAAATATTGTGTCTAGGTGACCTTTTCCCATACCCCACAGAACAATCGATTAGTTTTATGAGATTTTATAAGGCTGAAATAAATTATTCTATTGAGTTGATTATTTATAAATTTCCCCAATCTTCTCAAAATAAAGAGACCTTTGGCTAATTTGCTCTCAAGACTTCTAATATATGTTCTTCCCAGGATAGAGTATCGTCCAATATCACTCCCAAGAAGTCGGTCGAGTTTTTAATCTCCACCTCCTCTCCACCTACATATAGTGTAGGAAGGTTATTGAATTTTAACTGTTTCCTTTAGAGAGTTTGGATACACAGGTTATTGGAAAATGCATAATAATTAAAGTACAGTGGAATATTTTAATAAAGAAATTAGCCCAATTGTAACAGCACAGAAACCAATTTTATTGTAAGTCAAATTACACACTCCGTATTATTAATACCATAGCAACAAGAAACATATGATTTATAAACTTGTAAATATAGTTATTCCAACAAAGATATCCAATTTTTGAAGGATTTCTTTTCAATTGATTTTTGGAAAGCAATTATGCCATCTGGTTCACCTTACGGTATGTCCCTATCTCTAACTCATTACAATTACTGCCTCTTATAAAGAGCTTGGTATCATCCATGAATTGGAACAAATTTTGAACTGGAATTGTTTCAATGATATCATTAAACTAAAAAAAGTACAGGCCTCAATATAGATCCCTGTGGGACGCCACTGGTCACTTTAGTTGATTGTGATCGGAAGAATCCGATTTGATTTTTTGGAGTGTGGCTGATCTCTGTGACTTAGGTTCTATCCTGTAGATATGACTCCATCCAGCCCAGATCCGTACCTCTAACGCTATTTCTTTTCAGTTTTTCTAATAGCAATTCAATATTGACACAATTAAATGCTTTGGTTAGGTCGGTAAAGCAGCCTACTACCGATTCCCCAGCCTCTAGCGCATCAATGCAATCATTGACGAAGTGAACGAGAGCTAATTTTGTGACTTTCCCTACCTGAACATATTGCCTTGTACTCAATATGCTATTACTCTTAATATGAATTGTAAGTTGATTGCCTTTTTTACTCTCTCAAGTAGCTTGGATATTACTGGAAGGAGTGAGATTGGACGATAGTTGTTCCTGTCCTGGGTACAGCTCTTCTTATGGATAGGCTTCACCTTGTCTACATTACATGGTTCAGGAAAAACCCCGTTCTAAAAAAATATGGAATAAATCCTTCGATTTGGCAATTCGAAGGATAAAATTTTTACGGCAAAATAGACGGTATATAGGCTGTGTGTGTGTGTAGACCGGCCGGTGGGCGAGGTCCGAGGTGGCGACGTCGAGGCCTTGCACTTGAGACATTTCCTGGTGCCGGCAGCCGATGTCTGCGAGACCTTGCACCTGACATTTCCCGGTTGGGTTTGGTGGGTTATGTAAAATGTTAAGGTCGACAGACAATTTTATTGATCGGTTGATCTTACTTGTTACATAACAGAATGTGAAGATCAACAACTACTGTTGTATACTTATTGTAAGTATAAATAAGTGCACTTCTAATGCTAAACTGCAGTCATGGCAGAGATTGTTGTGAAGTTTGCACCCCGATCCAACTACCAAACGCAACGGTTGTTACGTCAGCTGAGAACCATAGCTGACAATCTGATGGTCTGGGATGAAGATGAGGACCAGGTTCCACCAAATACAGCGGGTAAGTACAACAATAGTATTATTTAAGAATACATATATTTAGACTTTTGAAATAACAATACTCGGGCTATTTCCCTTCATCCCCACAAACTTTAAACTGAATGCTCCCTCCACATTCAGCTGTTGGATGTCATCATCCGTGAGGTTGTCATTAAAACGTTTAGGGAGAAACAATACCCTCTCCCCCTCAGGTGTCCCAATCCGCAGCATAATTGAAGGTCCGTACCTTGTCTGCAACCTCTTAGCCGACAATATTGTATAATCATAATCCTTCGTGAGATGTTTTGCCTCGATCCGTTCGGCGTAACTGTGTTCCGCAAGGCCGGAAAGCTTATTGACAAGACTCATATTTCTGCAAAAGTAACAAGACAATAGTCAGCAAATTGGTAAATGTAAAGACAAGAAAACTTAAAAAATATATTTTACACCATAGCTCAACATAACAATACAATTGTATTAAAATGTGTACAATATTGTTGAGTGTTCATTTAGTAGTCTAAGCATTCATACCGGTTAGTCACAAATTAAAATCTCTAAAGCTGTATCCTTTAGATGACAACATATTACCAACTACATATACAAACTCAATCACACTCACACATTTAAAACCCTAGTTAGGAAATTAGCGTAAAAAATACATGTACTATAGTATCACTAAATATCTCTAGATGACATTGTATAAAACCGTAACTGCTGAAATGACATGAGAAGATAAAATTACAGAACATCAGTTATACAAAACAAATTTCCATCATAGTCCATTTAACTATAATCCAATTGCATAATACTGTAAAGTTCCTATTCCATAGTCTAAGCACTTTCTACATGTTAGTCACCAATAAAAACTCCAAATCAAAGCCATATGCCTTAGGTAAATATATCACTACACAACTATTAAATGTGTATAATACCGTTAAGTTATAATTTCGTAGCCTAAGCACTGTTAGTCACAAATAAAACTATAAATTAAAGCTATATGTCTTAGGTAAATATATCACTATACATTTTTACTACAGCCCAACATAAATTTTTAAATGTGTTAAGTTATAATATCTTAGTTAAGCACTGTTAGTCACAAATAAAACTATAAATTAAAGCTATATGTCTTAGGTAAATATATCACTATACATTTTTACTACAGCCCAACATAAATTTTTAAATGTGTTAAGTTATAATATCTTAGTTAAGCACTGTTAGTCACAAATAAAACTATAAATTAAAGCTATATGTCTTAGGTAAATATATCACTATACATTTTTACTACAGCCCAACATAAATTTTTAAATGTGTTAAGTTATAATATCTTAGTTAAGCACTGTTAGTCACAAATAAAACTATAAATTAAAGCTATATGTCTTAGGTAAATATATCACTATACATTTTTACTACAGCCCAACATAAATTTTTAAATGTGTTAAGTTATAATATCTTAGTTAAGCACTGTTAGTCACAAATAAAACTATAAATTAAAGCTATATGTCTTAGGTAAATATATCACTATACATTTTTACTACAGCCCAACATAAATTTTTAAATGTGTTAAGTTATAATATCTTAGTTAAGCACTGTTAGTCACAAATAAAACTATAAATTAAAGCTACATGTCTTAGGTAAATATATCACTATACATTTTTACTACAGCCCAACATAAATTTTTAAATGTGTTAAGTTATAATATCTTAGTTAAGCACTGTTAGTCACAAATAAAACTATAAATTAAAGCTATATGTCTTAGGTAAATATATCACTATACATTTTTACTACAGCCCAACATAAATTTTTAAATGTGTTAAGTTATAATATCTTAGTTAAGCACTGTTAGTCACAAATAAAACTATAAATTAAAGCTATATGTCTTAGGTAAATATATCACTATACATTTTTACTACAGCCCAACATAAATTTTTAAATGTGTTAAGTTATAATATCTTAGTTAAGCACTGTTAGTCACAAATAAAACTATAAATTAAAGCTACATGTCTTAGGTAAATATATCACTATACATTTTTACTACAGCCCAACATAAATTTTTAAATGTGTTAAGTTATAATATCTTAGTTAAGCACTGTTAGTCACAAATAAAACTATAAATTAAAGCTATATGTCTTAGGTAAATATATCACTATACATTTTTACTACAGCCCAACATAAATTTTTAAATGTGTTAAGTTATAATATCTTAGTTAAGCACTGTTAGTCACAAATAAAACTATAAATTAAAGCTACATGTCTTAGGTAAATATATCACTATACATTTTTACTATAATATCTTAGTTAAGCACTGTTAGTCACAAATAAAACTATAAATTAAAGCTATATGTCTTAGGTAAATATATCACTATACATTTTTACTACAGCCCAACATAAATTTTTAAATGTGTTAAGTTATAATATCTTAGTTAAGCACTGTTAGTCACAAATAAAACTATAAATTAAAGCTATATGTCTTAGGTAAATATATCACTATACATTTTTACTACAGCCCAACATAAATTTTTAAATGTGTTAAGTTATAATATCTTAGTTAAGCACTGTTAGTCACAAATAAAACTATAAATTAAAGCTATATGTCTTAGGTAAATATATCACAATACATTTTTACTACAGCCCAACATAAATTTTTAAATGTGTTAAGTTATAATATCTTAGTTAAGCACTGTTAGTCACAAATAAAACTACAAATTAAAGCTATATGTCTTAGGTAAATATATCACAATACATTTTTTACTACAGCCCAACATAAATGTGTTAAGTTATAATATCATAGTTAAGCACTGGTCAGTCACAAATCCCTAAAGCTGTACATCTTAGATAATAACATATTACATACTGCTTAGTTGGTAGTCACAAAGTAAAATCTCTAGAATAAAGTCATGCCTTTTTAGATAACAACACATCACCAATCATTCATACATAACCCCCGACACAAAAAAAAAAAAAAAAGCACCAAACGAAAAAATTAGTAGATTAGAACATTGCTATAAACTAAATACCATTTAGCTTATTCTTTAAATAACAATGTTGTGTGTTTGTGTTACAGCTGCCTTTATAGCACAAGCTGTGGGGACTGTTAAGATCTATTTAAAAGAGGTGGAACCTCCTAGATCATCGTCAACACCATACAAAAGGCCTACGGCCAAAATAAAGCCCTCAAGGGAAGAAGACAAGAATAAAAGAGAAAATTAGTTTTAAAAATAAATATATATACACACAAGTAGTTAATTTCATTACATGTAAAACCCTTCATCAAGTCCCCACCATATATGTGTGAGTAGCTTAAGTAAGCAACTATTATGCAACCTCATAGTAATCTATAAATACTTCAACTCACATCAAGGTAAACCAAAATTTTGCGTGAGTTCATGTGCAACATATTATACAAGGAAAGTAAGTATATATAAAATAACAATAAGGTTAACACAATGTTCATATATAACATATGTGTAGTATAAGCTTAAAGCAAGTTAAACATAATAATATTTGTACAGTTTCTAATAAGAAAAGTGCATAAACCAAACAACCACCTTATTCCAATTCTCACAACTAATAGCAACTGTAAAAGTGACAACAAGTTACTTAATAATAACTAGCAATTAAACATATCATGTAATACAATTTCTACATAACTTATAACGAAAAATCGATAAAAAATAACTTTAGCTTATCATATTATTGTACATAACATTTTAATCTACCAAAACGCACACACCCTATTCTAACCTTACACACTAGCATCAGAAACAACAACAATTCACGCAATAACATAACTGAGAGACAAAATCGATAAAAATAACTTTAGCTTAACATATTAAATATAATATTTATGTACCAAACGCACACACCTTATTCTAACTCCATCCACCAGCATCAGAAACAATAACAATTCACTCAACCCAATAATATTTCGCAATTAAACTTATAACACAATACAATCCTTACATAACATGAAAAATATGATAAACAACGGCACTAATGTAGGTACTTAAACTAATAATTAGCTTAATATATTATTGCATACAAAACTTAATAAAAGCCTATTAAAGACACACACACACATACACAGTATAACTTAAACAGTACACTTACAAAACCAAACACCTAACCCATACTATGTAAGTATTAACATTTGCAAATTGCATACTGCATGAATAGAATTACCTTAATCTACAGTTAAAATTAAAATTTGCGATAAATTACGAGATTTAAAAAAATTCCATTTAATCAATAAGTGAAGTAATTTAGCAGTAGTATTAAATGGTCGGTTCTAGTAAAAAAAAAAAGAGCCCTAGTATAAATCCCAAACTTAGCCAATGGTAATTTAGACATTACGGCATGCCATTAGTTGTATCAACTACACCAATCACCCACTTACCCAAGCAGTACTGTGACAGAGTGTAGCACAACAACTGAGCCGTCTACCGAGATGCCTTCAATTTATACGTTTCTCTGGTATTGGGTGTGGTACACGTACACACACGTAGTAAACTCCCAAGTCCGAAGGATAAGCCGACGCCCAAAATCGTATAAAAGCAGCCCGTGAAACAGCTATTGGCACAGTCGCACCAGCACGATGTATCTGCTATGCGAAACGTGCCGAGAGGCCTATTTCCTTACAGAAGAGGCTAGATCCCGACACAACCTTATATGTATGGCAATTCAGCTATTATCATCCGCAAGTCGGCTTGGACAACAGTATCAGACTTCACCTCAACATCATCCTGCAGGCCTACCCATACAGTCTACTAGCAACATCACCGAGCAACCACCTGTAAAAAAAGTCTTCACGAGGGCATTCCAACCACAAGAGACCATCACCCTCTTCATCGTCATCATCATCAAATCAACCAACCGCCAAGAAACAAAAACAATTACCAAAGGCTTCTGCATCTGCAATTGCTGCTGCTGTGGCATCATCATCATCATCCGCCACGCCAGAACATCCACCCAAGTTGCACTGGGAGATAAAGAAGTTCCTTTCAAGCGCAAAGGATTACACCATTAAAAATACAGATTGTTATTACAAGGACCTCGCATCTTTTCTACACGCTACACATCCTCTACTGATGAAACTTCTTACCAACGAAAGTTCTGCACACGGTACATCTGTCAAGTATAATATTGTAGTCGAGTGTCTCTATGATCATCCAGAGGATATACAAGACATCTTTAATTTCAAGACCTCTACAAAAACCATCCACTCCAAGGAAAATCTGGAAGACATGCTGCAACAAGATGCCGAGAAGTTGATGCTAGAATCGTCAGAGGCCGAGTTAAAGGGCAGTGGCTGGGGACTAGTGGCACCAACTTCGCTTACTTTACACGTAAGTTTATTTAGTCATTTAAAGCCTCCTGGGAAGAACACTAGTGTACTTCCAAAAAAAATCAGATGTAGAAAAGCTACAATAAACATTCAAAATAACGATGACAAATGTTTTATGTACTGTTTACTGGCAAAATCACTCCCACAAAACGTAGACTATGACCAGGTGAAACTAGATGAAAATTCTTTTACTCAGGTAGAAAACAAATATAACTTTGACGGTTTACATTTCCCTTTGTCTCCATCTCAAATCCACCTCTTTGAGAAACGCAACCCGGGGTGTAGTGTAAATGTGTTTGAAGTGGGCTCAGACTATCAAATAGCTCCGTATAGAATAGCAGACCGAGAACTAGATGATCATACAGACCTTTTGTGGATAAAAAACAACCAAATGTCACACTATGTGCTCATCACGGACTTTGGAAAATTAGTTAAACCTCAAGTGGCTAAAGGATCGAATAAAATTACTGTTTGCAAACGGTGCTTTTCATACAGAGAGTCACGAAATTGTAGTAAATCATAGTTGGTTGAACATACCTCTTATTGTGGAAAACACAAGCCGTGTCAGGTGTCCCTTCCACATATAAACGACAATCAACTGACGTTTACAAACTTCGAGACTCAGATTCCAGTACCTATAATAGTAAGTGCTGACTTTGAGGCTACGCTACTGCCTACAGCAAGTACTGACAACGCATATCAAACGCATGAACCCAACAGTTTTTGCACACTTGTAAAGTCGATACTACCCGAAACATTGCTAAGTGAGTTTGGTATATCAACTTTGCCCTACTTGAGACGATCAAACAATTCCGGTCAAGAGTTTTTATTACATATAAAAGACTTAGCTCAACGTGTAGAAGTACTGTATAACCGTAAACTTCCAGTAGTTCCACTGACTAAGGCCGAGGACGAGCTTCACAAGTCGAAAACTAACTGTGACCTCTGTGAGCGGTCTTTTAACGAGACTTCGGAAGAGTACGGTGGAAAAACACTGGACCATTGCCATATAACAGGTGCATACAGACACACATTATGTAACCGTTGCAACCTACGTTGTCGTACACCTAACTTCATACCAGTGTACTTCCACAATTTTAGTAACTATGATCAGGCCTTTATTTTGAAAAATCTCAACGTATTAGGAGGGTGTGAGGTAAAAGTAATCCCCTCAAACAGCGAAAAGTACATTTCTGTTTCTGTTCGAGTGGGTCAGATTTGGATACGGTTTTTGGATTCTTACCGCCTGATGTCCGCCAGTCTTGCAACTTTGGCCGATGGACTGACTACTGTGGAATTGGTAGAAAGCTCCAAACTAGTACAACCTTCTCAAGTACACCTGATCAGACAGAAAGGCCTGTATCCTTACGACTATGTGACGTCTTCAGCCGTATTTGATGAACCTCGACTACCCTCGCGTGAAGCGTTTTATAACCGCCTCAATGATGAGCACATAAGTGCAACAGACTATGACAAAGCTACCACCGTTTGGAATAGTCTAAATATGAAGACATTTGGTGACTATCATGACTTCTATCTAAAATTAGACGTATGTCTGCTGATGGACGCGCTGGTCTCTTTCCGTAGCGCTTGTTTAAAGTCATACAAAATTGACTGTTGCCATCACTATACGGCCCCAGGTTTAGCATTTAGCGCAATGTTACGGATGACAAAAATGTCACTAGAACTAATTACAGACTCTGATCAAATGCTAATGATTGAATCTGCTATAAGAGGTGGGCTAGTGCAGTGTAACTTGCGCTATGCCAAAGCAAATAATCAATTGTTGGAAGATCAGAGTGACTTCAAACCTGACAAACAGACCACTTACCTATTATACTTAGATTGTGTGAACCTATATGGCCACGCGATGACCTCTCCATTACCGTACGGTGACTTTAAATGGACAGACACAGTGCCTGACTGGTCTTCATTACCAGTTGACTCACCGTACGGCTATGTATTGGACTGTGATGTAGAAATTCCCGTATCTGTACATGACAAGCTGCAAGATCTACCCTTGATGCCTGAGGTAATGGTCCCTCCGGGAGGTAGAAATAAAAAGCTGCTTGCTACACTTTACAACAAAAAGCGGTACGTAGCTCATTACACTGTGTTCCAACAGGCCGTACTTCTTGGTCTGAAGGTGACCAAAGTACATCGAGCTCTTCGCTTTTCCCAATCTTCGTGGATGAAGAAATTTATTGAATATAACGCAGCCCAGAGAGCTAATGCAAGTAGTGAATTTTTAAAAGCATTTTACAAACTGATGAATAACGCTTGCTATGGCAAGACAATGGAGAATGTTCGAAACAGAGTGGACATTAGAATTGTTACCACGGACAAACAATATCAAAAGCTTGTACGCCAAACTCGTTTTGTTGAGAGAAAAATAATATCAGAAAATGTTGTGGCTGTGCAAATGAGGAGAAATAATGTCAAGATGGACAAACCCATTTATGTTGGAATGACCGTATTGGATGTTTCAAAGGTACACATGTACCAATTTCACTACAGTGTAATGCAGAAGCATTTTCAGGAACCAATTGGTAAGATTGAATTAGCCTACATTGATACTGATGGCCTTATCTACTACATTACCACAGAGAAAGACTTACACGCCTTGATGTTAGAACCTAGTTTGTCTCAACACTTAGACAGATCAGTATACCCTGATGATCATCCACTTAGAGACGATACAAACAAGGGTAAGATAGGTACATTTAAGGATGAGTGTAAACATCGCGTTATGTATGAATTTGTAGGCCTAAGACCTAAGATGTATGCTTACCGTTTTAGCTCTACAAACAATACAGAAAAGCTGCGAGCAAAAGGCATTAAGGGTAGTTACGTGGAAAAGAGCATACGATTTCATCACTACAAAAGTACATTGTTTTCAAATGATGTTTGTGAAAAGGCTCACTTTAACACTATCCGTAGCAAGTCGGGACGTTTAGTTTCCACAACTATAGTGAAAAAGTCTTTGTCGGCTGAAGACGACAAAAGACAGATATTAGATTGTGGAATACGTACCCTACCCTACGGACACTACACACTCGGTGAGGAGGACACCACTGTTGATACTCACTATGATTAGACAACCACAAGGACTATTTGACTTGGCCTCACTAGCTACTTGTAACGCTTTTGACATCTCACTAGACGTACCTAAAGAATTCGACCTGTTACCTTTACCTATTCAAAGAACCCTAAGACCAAGACTAAAGAGAAAATGGATGCGAGAAACTGTACTGCCAGACGACCCTTACACTTACGAGTACCGCTACCATGAACTAAGTCTACTGGACAAAGAGGAATTTGTAATGATAACTAACCATCCACTCAACATTTATCCAGACTACTGGCCCAGTCCATACAGTCATTACTCGGCACACATTTACTTTGAACACTACGAATTTAGGATCAACAACTGTGACCCACTATTGCTTTGTCGCAATTGTTTCCTAACATGTTGCTCCCCACAAAACGAAAGCTGGTTGGACATAGACTACGAAGACTATTGGAACAGTAAAAACTGGACATTTTACAATGTAACACGACACTACGTAACAAACAATCCCAGGAGGCTCATAAAACGAACGTTACGTTCTAGACGAGGTTGGTGTGATTGGTGTGTGTTGACCCCATTTTTTGAACTGTACGACTATGACAAATGTTGTGCCAACACTCATATGCACGATATGGACGATACGGATGAGGACACCGACCATGGAAGTGAATCTGAATACTATGACAGCAATCAAATATATGACGCTTATGTACACTAACAACACACACCAATCTTGTATAAAGTGTAAATATAATTGCATACTCGCTTTCCATGTACAAAATCTTTAAAAAAAAAAATACCTTTAACTAAATTTGTTTATCACATGTATTTCAATGTATTGTTACTTCTAAACATATTCTTTCTTTCGTCTTCTCTGTTAATCTCTAAACCCATCAATAATTCTAATTTAGACCAATTTGTAAATAAGACTGAAAGAATTATTTTCCAACTTAAATATTTAGGTTTACATGTTGTATACTTGCTTTTATGTACATAGTCTTTGTTAGAATTGATATTTTCTTAAATTGACATTAAGCTTTAATACACCATGAAAAATTACCTTTAACTCAACTGTTTGATTATTTGTATCCGATGTATTGTTAAACGTTTTTTCTTTCATTCTCCGTGAAACTCTAAATTTGTTATGATTTTGATCAATCTGTAAATGTGACTTTATTTTTTCAACTTAAATGTCACACTTAGGTTTACATGTTGTATACTTGCTTTTATGTACATAGTCTTTGTTAGAATTAATATTTTCTTAAATTAACATTTAGCTTTAACACACCGTGTAACATTACCTTTAACTCAACTGTTTGATTATATGTATCCGATGTATTGTTAAACTTATTTTTTTTTCTTTAATTCTCCGTTAAACTCTAAATTTGTTATGATTTCAATCAATTTGTAAATATGACTTTATTTTTTCAACTTAAATGTTACACTTAGGTTTACATGTTATTTACATCGGTTCAATAGCATTGTCAATAATTATTAGTATTAACTTTCCTGCTCTACCAAATGTAAATAAGTGAAAAAACATTTACTGTAAAATTTTTCTATGTAAGTACTTACCTTGCTAATAAATTCTTGCTTTTTACCACATTTACAAAATCTTCTTCTTCTTCCATCAACCTTACTACACAACGAGGTATATGCAAATAATCCAATAAGACAAAGTTTAAGAATAAGTTATTTTATTGTACAAAGTAAAGTAATTAGTTGTTACAGTATTTTAGATTGTTAAGTACAAAATCTATTAGGTTAGAAACACAATAGCGTCGCACCTCTGAATCTATCCACATCGATGTAGCAGTAGATGGTGACCAGTAGTTGTCATCGTAGTCATAATCGTCTGAAACAGCAGCCGCTACTTTTAGACGTTTTTCGTCGAGATCTTGCAGGAATTTCGGCAGGTCGTTTGACACTTGTTGTATTACCTCAGGGCTTAGTGTACCACTTCCACCTCTGACATTAGGTAATGGCTTGTACCTACGGGTAAAGTAACGTCCATAGCGATGTACCAATTGTTGAACTATGGGCGACCATTCGGCTATGACTGAGCGATATGCTTCTATGCAGGGAAACATACGTTTGAGAGCCGACCATCCAGCGGAGGTAAACGGAATCGGTTGTGGATTGGCTGACATCAAAGGCGTTGGTGGCTCAGTGATGGTTTGTCTAAAGTTGCGAACCACCAAACTCGTGTCCGTTGTTGCCGCCGGCTCCAGACATATGCCGTTCAAATAGAGTGGATAGAATCGTACGCCTTCTTCAAAGAAGCGGTCTACTGTGTTCAGTACAGCACTACTGCGTAGTCCAATCAGGTCTTCAAAGGTCAGGTTGGCGTGTTGTTGCCCATTTACGAGGTAGATAGATGGATTGTAGTCTCCAGCACACTCAAGACCGACCACTGCGAAAGCTTCTGCGGCTACCTTGTAGGCTTGACGTAAAAGTAGACGTGGTTCCCATGGTTTTGGTGGCGGTGGTGGCGGAGTTTGATGCTTGTAGGTGTAGTAGTTCACTTGAGGAGGCAGTGGTGGTGGTGGTGCAGGTTGAGCATTGTCATCTGTAAGCGTTGCTAGTAACATTTCCACATCCATAACCGGTGATGATGATGATGGTAGTTCGACTGCCTTACTTTTGCGACGTTGTTTCACTACTTTGTTCAAATCTTTGCGTGCTGCAGGCAGTGTGCGTGGTGTCTGATCCATGACTGACGCTAGATCCCCTCATTGTGCTCAGCAGACCGTCAAGGCTGCCGACCAGACAACCTTGAGCTGCTGCAGACATGTTCCAGCAGGTATAACCACGCCCTAGATGACCTCACCAGACAGCCTTGGTATGAGCTGCTGCAGATATTCCTCTAAATCTATTTCTTGTGCTAAACGTTTTACAAGCTCACGTAAACGTACTTCTAACCAAAGTAACTGATCAGCCAAATCTGTTTTGCTAACATAAAATTGTCCTACATAACCTAGTAATCTATCACCATCTTCAGCCCGTAACTCCCCCTCCTTTGGCCGCTTAAGCGGGTGGCCAAATTTGTCTATTAATGCTCGCATGAAAGTGACAATGGTCAGTGAGAGACAGTTATTTTATAGTTTGATCTTGTTTGAGAATCTCTTCTTCAAGCACTCTTCTTAAATTCAATTTTAAATTCTCGTTTCCAATCGCGTCTGTAATAGTCTTGACAAGTGTACGTAAACGCTGTTCTAACTGCACAAGTTTATCCGATAGTTCGCTACGACTTACGTACAGTTTTTCCAAGTAACCTCTGTCCACAGTCTGGGTACTGACTGTACGTACTCCACTTGGCTCCTCTTCCTTCCCCTCCTCCTCCTCCTCCTCGTAAATAATGGACATTGAACGTCCAAACTTGTCGATCAGATAATGCTGTTTCATTGCAGAATATAGACTGAATATATTACTAGCCTACGTTGCATTATATCCAACTGCGGCTGTTCATACCAAGCCACTTAACGTACATTCTTTTTCCTTTTCTTTTGAGGATTTTTTCCACTAAATATGTGTCTGGATAGTTGGTTTTCTGCAACTCTGCCTCGTAAAAAGCTCCTTTAATATCATCACCTTTTAAGTCGCGCAAATAGTAGACTGGAGGTCTAGTGGGTTTCACTCGATAAATGGTAAAGAGTTCTGTACTCCAAGATGGCGTGTATCCCTTATTAAACAGTGTCTTGTACTTTGATACTCTTACAGTATCATTGATTTTGAACTTCATTTTATGGGGAACAGATCGAGGGTTTAGTTTATTTTTTAAGAGTTTTTCATGTTTTGCTGTCACGTCTTTAGGTCGCATTCCAGTAGACCTGTGGACTCTCGCGTTGTATAGCTTTAAGAGTTGTGGCAGTGTTGCTAGCCACTTGTAATTTCCCTGTAAGCTAAACTGCTTCCAAAGCCATGACTTTAAGGTTCTGTTAAAACGTTCCACTACAGATGCCTTCAAGTGTGTAAACGTGCTATATAGATTTATACTATGATCGTTCATCAAGTTGCGAAACTCTTTGTTGTAAAACTCTGTACCATTGTCACATTGTAAAATTGGCTGGCACCCGAGGGTGACTTTGTTTCAAAACTGTTCGCATGGCGGCCGTTACGCTGCTTCCTTTTTTATCACGGACCGGTACTGCCCAAGCGTACTTAGACAATACATCAATCACAGTCAATATGTACTTGTTACCTTTGTTAAAGCGAGCATAAAGATCCATTTGACATAAGTCCGCCTGCCACAAATCATCAATACCCTTGACGTAAACTTTGCGTCTGGTAAAATGTTTTCTGGCCGGCTTGTGCAACTCGTTGATAATGCCTCTTCGAGCAACTTCCATTGTCTGACACTTTAAGTTATTCAATTATTCTATTTAAACGCAACAAGTTTATTATGTGTTCAATTTCCTCATTATGAGCGGTGTGGCCGGCTTTTTGTGACATTATGAGTAGTCTAAGTCTGTTTACTAGTTTGTTAACATTAAACTGCACAATACCTTTACCAAGTGAACCTTTTGCTTCCCCCTCCTCCTCCACCTCCTCCTCCTGTACTTTTTCCTCTGTCTTTTGACGCGTAGGAAATAGGACAGAGATTACAGACAGGTACTTTTTACCTTTATTGCGGTTTACTGGCTTTTCGGCAGAATACATTTGCCGATGCGCGTTTGTTAACTTTAGGATTTCTCTGTATGCATTCAAATCGTCACCGTCAAGTAGATCCTTGTTTGGCTTTTGTTTAAACAACAGTTCCAACAAGCCGATTGTAGCTTTATACTTGCGGTTTCGCACAATGACTTGTAACTTTTCGAAAGCAATCTTGGAATTGCCAATTACAGTTCCTCCCCTACCATCTGCTCTTATACCGTACGTACTATCGAGCTGGGTACGTTCTTTTGGATCAGATAATTTTTTCAAGTATGCCCGTACAATAGGTATTACATCCACATCCGTCTGCGTCGATGTATCCATAGTTTTGTTTAAATCTTCCCCATCTTCTTCTTCTTCTTCTTCTTCCTCTTCAATCTTTGCTTCCTTTTTTATCTCCTTTTTTACACTAAACGGTGGTGGTGGTGGTGGGACGTTTTGTAATGCTTCCTGTACAGTTTTCTGTAGCGGCAGTACAATCGGCTTGGCCTTTTCTTCAAAATACCGTGTCATATCGTCAGTGCTGCGCAACAGATCTTTATATTTCTTCCGTACCGCACTAGTCATTTTGATAAGTTCCTCCTTTACTTTTCGCTCTCGATTAAGTTCTTCGACACGTCTGTTCATTGTGCTAAAATGAGCCAAGCACGCGCTCTTTGGTCCTTTATATATCGCTAATGAACGTGTCTAAACCGCATCTGTAGCGACCATTATTCTTTTCACAGTCCTTGTTGATGGTGACAAATCCGTAGGGCGAGTTGCGTTCCCAGCACTCTTTGCATAGTTCTTTAAACTGATCAAAGGTCATGTCGCCATTTACATGATCGCTGTACACGTGTTTCAAGTTCAGTTCGTCCTGTTTGAACAGCATAATGAGGTTCACATTGTCTCGCAATAGGTGTTTGGGTAGGCGTGCGTACGTTTGAGTAAGGTAAAAAGAATCCGTGTTCATATGTCGACCCATGCTAAAGAAACGTTTCATTTGCTCTTGACTTCCATCGCTGGCTACATCATCAAATATGATCACGGAATTTGGGCGCGAAGTGTCAAGCACATCTTTACTGTCGCTGTATGTAAAGTAACCAATTTCCGGTATTAGTTTGAACATTTGTGCCAACAGTTGATATTTCGGCTGTTGTAATGATTTACTATACACGTACAGGTTGGCAAACTTAAGGCCCAAAGGGTCAACAATTAGTCTGTACATTAAATTAGTCTTGCCACAGTTAGATGGTTCACATATGACGCAACGAATGCTTGCCGGCAACAGTGGCCCATGTTTGGAGGTGGACTGCTTCTTTTTTAGTAAAGCGTCCAGCACATCGGTGTTTATGGCGAATGTAGTACTTTGCTTTTTGAATTTCATCGTTACACTGATTTGCAAGGATTGATGCCACTCCTATATAAAGAGCTAGTCTTGTAGAAGTTGTTTCATTATGAGAAAACCGCGCTACGGAGGCAGAGGACTGATTAATAGCGTAATCAACAGGCTTCCTTTTGAACTGCATTTGGGCGGTTATAACTTTTGTGGTCCAGGCACAAGGCTCCAGGAGCGTTTAGCAAGAGGTGACCGTGGTATTAACCCGCTAGACGAGGCGTGCAAAGAACACGACATCGCTTACAGTCGACACAAGGACTTGGAGTCATGACACAAGGCGGATCGCGTATTGGCAGATAAGGCTTGGAGACGTTACAAGACGGGAGACGTACCGTTTGGGGAGAAGGCAGCAGCTTGGTTTGTGACAAACGCTATGAAGGCGAAAACAGCGATGGGTAGTGGTATAAGGAGAAGGAGACCGAAGAAGAAGGGCTTGACTTTTGGAAAGATAGTCAGCCACGCCAGGGCGGCCGTACGTGGTTCTGGAATTGCTAGAAAGGACAACAGCAGCAGAACGTTAAAACGTACAGCGCAGATAGCCTTGAACGCTATTGCGCGGCTAAAGAAAAAACATGGTGGTGGCAACAACTACTTTAGGAGAATGAAAAAAGAACGTGTCTTGGCGTTGCCGAAAAGTGGAGGGGTTCTACCGTTACTGCCGATATTTGCTGGCCTTAGTGCTATTGGCAGTTTGGCAGGAGGTGCCGCCGGAGTGGCCAAGACCATTGCTGAAATTAAGGATGCTTCAAAAAGGCTGGCAGAGCATCAACGTCACAATGAGACTATGGAAGCGATTGCTTTACGACGAGGGTAGAGGACTCTACTTACAACCGTACCGAAAGGGTCTTGGTCTCCACATGACACCCTACTCAGCGGTGCGAAAAAACTATTAAAGTTGTTGCCCGACCGTGCGTTGTACGACAAGGATTTGACGTTCTACGCTCAGCTCTTTGCAATTCCTAATTTTAGAGGAGTTTTTATGCGGGATGCTTTGCCATTACGACCTTGGAAAAATGAGTCTACCATTGTGAATCTTGACAGCAGCAGTGGTGCTGGCACCCACTGGGTCTGTTTCAAGAAAAAGGGCAATCGAGTTGATTACTTTGATAGTTACGGAGATCTGCAGCCTCCAGTAGAAGTGCAACGCTACCTAAAGGGCAACTTCATATCTTACAATCGTACTGACTACCAGTCTGTACACACAGAGAGCACGATTTGTGGACACCTATGTTTAGCATTTTTACTGACCTAATAAATTGCTTATTAACCCATGTTTGCGAGTGTTTTACTCAGTCATGTCTCTGACGCTTACTTTCAGCGGAACAAAGTCGGAGCTTGGGTCGGAATTTTTTCCACCCATACATTTGGATGACGACGTTTGGGAAGTGGGTCTACTTAGTCTTGAGACTTACAACTCAATACCTAATGTGGACAGTACAAACAATCTACTTCACTATGGTGGTGCCGATGGTGGGGTGCTTTCTATACCAGAGGGTACGTATAGTGTTGATCAGATTTCAGCCTATATACAGGCTGAACTGAGTAAGTTACCCAACAGACCTGTCGTACGAATAACCGTGAGCAACAGCACTCTCCAAACGAGCATCAAGTCCTCGGTTTTAGTGGACTTTACAAAGGAGAACTCGATTGGTGGGTTGCTGGGGTTTAAGAAAGAGGTTATTAAACCCGGTCAGGTAGCTACAAGTGGAATGGTGGACATTTTTCGGATCAACACGATTCGTGTTGAATGTAATATTGCCACCGGTTCTTATGTTAATGGAATGCCGGCCCATGATATTTATCAATTCTTTCCCACCGTGCCGGCCGGCTATAAATTGGTAGAAACCCCGAGTCCAGTCATTTATGTACCTGTCACCGTGCATAATATTGACAACGTAACCCTACGAATTATTGATCAAGACGGTAAATTGGTGAATTGTCGTGGAGAACGTATTACGATACGGCTACATTTAAGGAAGCAGCAGTAATGGGTTTCGTTTATTGGAGTAGGAAGCCAACCTATTTAATGGCGGCGCGCAAATATAAGTTTACTAGTGACAATCGATCTGTCAAACGATTAACACGTACAAATCGGAGATTCTTGCAATCCCTAGGATATACTACCATTACATAATGAACGATATGTTGAACATTATGCAGAGTGTGCCGTTTGATGATACGGTCACGCATATGGAGTGGCATACTCATCTTCCCTACGCTTCAATGACTTTGAACAATAATGATGAAATACGTATACCAATACAGCAGCAGGATTTGTGTGTAATACCATCCCTCTCTTATCTATATGTTGAGGGTAAGCTACTTTTAAGCGATGGCAACGCTACTGCCGCAACAAAGTTTGTCAATAACGCAATAGCTTTTCTCTTTGACGAGATGCGGTATGAATTGAACGGTGTAGAGATTGACAGGGTGAAGAATCCTGGTATTACTACTACACTATAGGGGTATGCGTCACTGAGTGAATTGGAACTGAAGAGTACCGGATGTTGGGCCTCTACGTCTGCTAATCTGCAGTACAGACTTGATGAAGATAATGTTGACAAGAAGGGGAACTTTAGCTTTTGTATACCTCTTAACCGACTTTTTGGTTTTGCCGAAGATTACAAGAAGATTATGGTGAATGCACGCCATGAACTGGTATTAATTAGGTCTTCTGGTGACAAGAATGCTGTTATGTGGGATAAGGACTCTCCAACCGCCACTGTGGAATCCATTAAGGTTAAGTTGGATAAGTTAAACTGGCGAATGCCTTACGTAACTTTAAGCGATAAGCAGCGTGTACAGCTGCTAAAGTATTTGAGTCGAGGTACTAGCATACCTGTGGAGTACAGGTCATGGGAATTGTACGAGTATCCGGCGCTGCCAAATACTTCACGGCAAACGTGGGCTGTAAAGACTGCTTCTCAACTGGAAAAACCAAGGTATGTGATCGTGGCTTTTCAAACGGGCCGAAGAAATGAAATGGAAAAGAATGCTGCTCACTTTGATCATTGTGATTTGACCAATTTAAAATTACATCTTAACTCAATCTCGTATCCGTATGATGATTTAAAACTAGATTTTGGAAACAATCATTACGCAGTTTTGTACGACATGTATACTCGTTTCCAAGAGAGTTATTATGGAACAATTACGCGCCCACTGTTGAGCAGAGAACTGTTTAAAAGAATCGCGCCTATTGTAGTGATCGATTGCTCTAAACAAAACGAGACCTTGAGATCCGCACCTGTTGATATACGCATTGATTTTGAAGCGGCTAACCAGTTTTCTCAAAACACCTGCGCTTACTGTCTAATTATACACGATAAATCGTTTACCTACGATCCCTCTACAAATCTTGTTCGCAAGCTTGTTTAGGGGGCGTGGCTTAGTGCTATAAATTGGTGGGCTGAGGTTGTGCTACAGTCAGTGTGGCAGCAGCAGCATCATGGTCAGGAAGGCAGTCATCGACTTTAGCGCTTTTGCCGCCCAGGACGGTACGTCTATAATTAAGGAGCTCTCCATTATGGACGTTGACACAATGTGTGTTCAACACTGGATCTTTAGACCACCAAAAGAAAACACTCCTTCAGGCTGGAATGACACTGTGCGCCGTAACCGGTGGCTAAGTAAACACTATCACGGGCTGGATTTTGATGCTGGATTCACTGACTACAAGATGCTGGGTGAAGCGCTGCAAAGCACTTGTGCTGACATAGAACTACTCTACACGTCGACTCTGGAAAAGTCAAAGGTACTGGGGCGACTGTTTGACAACCGGCGTGTTGTGTTCAGTTTGGAGGAATTGGGATGTCCACGTTTGCCAGAGAAACTAATCCCGACTGAGAGCAGTGAGGAAGAACTAGAAGACCCTCCGTGTCTTTGGCATAGCGTCTACGCTTCTGGATTTAACTGCACACAGACTAATGTTAGCAAGATGGCGTCTTGGTGTATGGAAAACTTGTCCAAGATCGACATGACTGAGGTGTCGGTGCGTGAAAGGACATTCACTGATTGGAAACATACAACACCCACTCCTCGACAGTTGGCCGAACATGGGTTTGTAAGGATTGCCGACACTGTGGACAGCACAAAGTGTGTTTATTGTGGAGTCATTTTATTTAGGTGGGAGCCTTATGATGACATAGCTCATGATCATGAGTTCAACTCACCGTTCTGTAAGTACATTCAGTACAGGCGGCAAAAGTCGGAAAAGGAAGCGGAGGAAACCTTTTTGAAGCAGCCCAAACAAGTCTGCGATATTGAACTTGTCGAATTATGCAATGCTTGACATTCTCCAATCCTCTAGTCACCGCAGTACATATTATATACGAAGAAGACAGAAATTCCCCATGGATTTTTGTTGCTGCCAACCGAATCAGGTTTGAAGCTCGCATTGTGAAACTGACGTCACTCCTATCAGCAGTCATCGAACGTAAATTAACACATATAGCGAATTGTACAAAAACTGATCACAGCTCCTGTAACTTTTCAAAATAAATGTATACTACTTTATTCATCTTTTTTTCTTTCTTTATTCCCATAACATGTTTTCAGACGAACATATTGCGCTAGACTTCAATCTCACGGACCACCCATCACCTCGACAAGTGCAAGAACTCGACGTCGCCACCTCGGACCTCGCCCACCGGCCGGTCTACACACACACACAGCCTACATACCGTCTATTTTGCCGTAAACATTTTATCCTTCGAATTGCCAAATCGAAGGATTTATACCCTACTAAAAATGCATGTTCTCAAAGAGTTATGATACAAAGCAGAGGCCTAATTATTTTTTGTTTACAGAATTTCAGGACCTTAAATTTAATATCATCCAACCCAGTCGGCGTTTTAAATTCAAAATTGCTAAACATGTTTGAAAGTTGTTTTTCTGAAATTTCTAACAATTTTTCTATTAAATTAACGTTCAGAGCTTCTTTCACTCAATACAGGTTTTGATTTGAGTTATCATTCAATATTGAGACTATTTTTGATTAAAAAATACTAAACATTTCAGTATGATTTGGGATTAGATACTAATTTAATTTTGTCTATTATTTCTATATTTTTAAGTGTCTTAATATTACCTGACCTGTACTACCCAATTAAGTCCCAGGCTGTCTTGGAGGGATTTTTTGAATATTCTAGGGAACTCTTCATCCATCCCGCCTTAGCTGAGAGGATGGTATCCTGATAGGCCTCCCTAAAGTTCTTATAGGATTATAATGACTGTCTACAGACCACCATCCCAAGTTATGTCTACCATTCTAGATTTTCTTGACTCAGTTAATAATTGCCTCGAAGAGCTTATAAAAATAAATGATCAAATTGTAATCGTGGGTGATTTTAATATTGATTTTGCTGTAGACAGTGTACGAAGAAAATTGTTTAAAATGTAATGACCAGCCATGGATTGAGAGACACTATTAGTAGTTATACTAGAGAATTTAAGCATTCGTGTACAATTATAGACAATATATTTACTAATATTAGTCCAGCAAATTTTAAAGCATCAGTTTTAGTCACAGGAATATCCGACCATCATGGTCAGGTTGGTAGTGTATCATCGTGTTTTAAACCTAATATTCCAAAGTTCACATTTAAAAGGGTTTTCTCAAAAGATAACATTCGTATATTTAGGACTCTCCTTGGTAATGAGACATGGATTGATGTATTCTCAACACTTGATATAAATGCAAAATTCAATTTCTTCCACTCCATATTCAGGTTCCATTTTGATTTGGCATTTCCTCTGAAAAAGATAAAGGTTAAGAAAAATAAATTGGTCACTAAAATTAAACTTGAACAAAAATTTGTTGAATTAAGGGAAAGTATTTTCAAGTTACACACTATAACAAAAAATCTAGAATCTTCTCATCCTTTACGCAAAAAGTACACTTCTTTGAGAAAACAATTAAGAGAAGAAATTAGATCTGCCAAGGCAAATGTTGCTCTCAAACACATAGAGGGGTCTCAAAACAAATCAAAAGCTGTTTGGGATATCGTAAATGATGTTTTACCGGGGAAAACTGATCGCTCATTCTCCAATTTTTCTCTTAGAGCATTGGATGATAAAGGTAAACTTGTACATAATCCCATTCTCGTCTCTAATATGTTTAACACATTCTTCTCGGAGGTGGGAATCAATTCTGGATCTTTGAACGATAATGTTGAACATTCATCATCTTCTTCCATTCAACTGAGATCCACTACTCATTCGTTATTTCTTTTCCCAACAGACGCAAATGAAGTAATTCAAATTATAAAATCACTTAGAATGAGTCGTTCTGCTGGCATTGACGAAGTATCGTCACAATTATTAAAAGAAGTTGCAGATCTTCTTGCTGCTCCGTTGGCTCACTTGGCAAACGCGTCATTTGAAGGAGGCGTTTTTCCATCTTGCCTCAAGACCTCAATTGTTAAACCTCTTTACAAGAAAGGTGACTCCAATGAACCAAAAAACTATCGTCCAATTTCTATTCTTTCAACCTTTTCAAAGGTATTAGAAAAGTTATTCTCCAAAAGACTTACAACTTTTTTAGAATCTAAGGATCTTCTTTTTAATAAACAATTTGGCTTTAGGAAAAATCTTAGTACACTTAATGCCATGTTTAGTTTTATTTCTGACATTACACATGCCCTAGACAATAGACAGCACACAATGGGTCTTTTCTTTGATCTTACCAAGGCCTTTGATGTGGTTGATCATAGAATCCTTTTAGAAAAAGTGGACTCCTTTGGTATAAGAGGAAAAGCATTACAATGGATCAAGTCCTACTTATTAGGACGAAAGCAGTTTGTGCAAATTCCTTTCATTGATGCCCTAGGTTGCCTCCAAAAACAAGTATCAAACGAGGTGTCTGTTCATACAGGCGTACCTCAAGGGTCCATCCTTGGGCCAATCTTATTTCTTATGTATATTGATGATCTACATCTTAGCATAAGAAATTCCAAGCTCTGTCTTTACGCAGATGATACATCGATTTCCATATCTAACAATAATGAAGACCAGCTTCAGATTGACACTTTTATTCAAAGCAGTTCTCTACTTCAGTGGATATCTGAGAATAATCTTTTTGTGAACATGGACAAAACTAGTCTCATTGAGTTTAAATTAACTAATTCTAAATCACATTTTTACAATTACTCCAGTATTCTTATTGGTGATACAGAGATTTCATCTACTGATTATACTATATTTTTGGGCCTGGTGATTGATTCAAATCTGAAATTTAAAAAACATATAGACAGAGTTTGCAGCAAATTACATAGTGGAATTTTCTTACTTCGGAGACTTTTAATGTTTTCAAATGGAGACATCTTGATTACAGCGTACTACGGATGTGTCTACCCACACTTAGTCTATGGACTCCCAATATGGGGCGCTGAGTGCTCAAGGGTGAAGTGCATTTTGCATTGCAAAAAAAGGCTCTGAGAGTTATACTTGGATTGCCCCGAAATAAATCTTGTAGAGGACTTTTCCGACGTAACAAATTACTTACTTTCCCTTCACTATACATCTTGGAAACCCTTATGTTTACGAAGAAAAATATTCACCTTTTCCATCTAAAATCACATGCTCTTAGAAATTTACATAACTTAGATATTCCCCGTCACAATAGTACTTTTTATAAAAAACACTCCACCTACAACTGTGTTAAGTTGTATAATAAGTTACCTAGGTTCTTGAAGGCTGAAGCTTGTGTGCATGTTTTTAGAAAGATATTGAAATTTGTTTTATTAGAAAAAGAATACTATTCAGTTTCTGACTATTTACAAGATACAATAATAGATAGTAAGCATAAGTTACATAGTTATAATTTATGAATTATAAACAGTTTATATTAATGAAATGTTGTGCAATAGGTTAAGGAAGACGTTTGTCCATGACAATCTTGTTTTTATGACAATAAACTTTATTTGATTTGATTTGATATCTTGTCCTCAATAGTCTTGGACTCCCTCCAAATGGCATAAGGATTCTTATCTTTGTGCGGGAATCCTTTGGTTTTGAATCCAATAATGACATAAAATTTTCTTATCATTCAACCTATTATATCTAACGGTTTTTATACGAAGTAGGTTTTTTTTTGTATAAATGTTCTTTTTTACATCAAATAAATATCTTTTTAATTTTTAATTGTTCTATTCTATTTACTTTTCTTATTAAAATGCTTTTTCTTTATACATGTCTATGAAAATCATTCTTTATATAGCTATAGTTAAATTTTCCCCTCGGTATATTATTGAAGTATCTTTTTCTACTATATTTTGTCTATTTTTTTATTTTATTAGATCCGCTTTTGTTTAAGGCTGTATTGATATAGTATTTATGCATGCGTGTTTTGCAATAAGGGTAGGTAGGCTTAGGTATGAAAGCGAGATGGTTGACTTTATAGAAGAGGCTGTACAGTATAGAAGTGTGAGTATAAAGATAGTAATAAGTTTAGTTTTTTTTTTTTTTTTTTTTTTTTTTTTTTTTTTAAGAAGATGGTTTTGTTAATAATTGTTTAACAATATTGCATGTAAATATTAGAAGCTACAGCAAACATTTTGACGAATTGCTAATTATTCTAAACGGGTACGATAAAAAATTTTATATGATAGTTATGACTGAGACCTGGATGGAAGAATGTAGTGTGATTGAGTGTTTGGATGGTTATGATGTTGTCTTAAATAAGACGAGACGGAATAAAAATGATGGTATGATTGTATATGTAAGTAAGTCGTATGCTGTGAATAGTGTGGAAGTAAGTTTGCATGGGGCCACGTGTATTGAAGTGGATGTATCGCTTGGCAGGGAGTGGCACAGCTTGCTGGCCGTTTATCGGAGTCCGTCACCGAAACGGGACCTTGAGTTGTTCATCGATGACCTTGAGTCATATTGCGATAACATGTCTAAAGACCGAATACGATGGATTGTTGGTAACATAAATTGTTGTATATTGCTAGAAACTCAGGACGCGTTATCTCAACGTTCTTTATGGGGCTGGTTTTACTAGCTGTATTAACGGTCCGACTAGGATTACGGAAAACACGCAAAGTTGCATTGATCATTTGTTCATTAATATTGCAAATTTAAGTAGAGTTAAGTCAGCTATTATCAAATTGGAACTAACAGATCATTTCTTTATTGTTGGAGGGTATGAAACAAACTAACAATTTCCACTAGAAAATATTATGCAAGCAACTTCGTTCGTAGATGAGACCAGAGCTAGTGAGCTCATTTCCGATTTTGACTGGTCGGTAGTTACTAAACTGACGGGAGTTGACAAATGTTGTGAGATATTTATTGACTCAATTCACAATATTATAATGGAATCAACTAATAAAATAAAATTGGCTTCGAAAGAAATCAAAATTAAACCATGGATTACTACCGGTCTTCTTAAATCAATCAGGCAGCGAGATAAGTTAAGTAGGCAATTAAAAAATAACAATTCAACGTAGTATTGAAAACTCAGTTCATACAACATATAAATACATTGAATAATCTAATTAAATCTACAAAGGAAAATTACTATAGAGACAAAATTAATAACTGTAAAGATTATAGTAAAAAGCTTTGGAAACAAATAAGTGAAATTACTGTGAAAGGAAAAAAGAAGGATAGGTTTCCAATTGAGAATTTTGCGCCGCAGGACAGTGTGGAGGTTGCTGACTTCTTTAATGAGTATTATGTGGGAGTCGGTGCTAAACTTGCTGGTGCGACCCCCCTGTGGCCGACGAGGTGGTCAGGGATGAAGATCATAGGGTGGACTCCCTCTTCCAGCTGGTTACTATCACTGAGAAAGATTTAGAGCGATGTATACTGAATGTTAAAGGTGGTTCTGCACCGGGTTTGGATGGCATACCCTCTAGTATTTTTAAGAAGAATTTTCAAAGCCTAAAAATTCCTATTAGATACATAATTAACAGTAGTATCATGCAAGGAATCTACCCAGATCAGTTCAAAATAGGTAAAGTCATTTCAATATTTAAAAATGGGACTAATCATTTATGTGTCAGTCACAGACCGAAAACTCTAGCCATCGATCTAGCTTAGATACTCGAGAAGTGTGTAAAAAACAGGTCGCTACACATTTCAAAAAATGGAAACATTCTTTTTAAAAACCATGTTGGCTTCAGAAATGATAAACATATTAAAGACAACCTTTATAGTCTTACGAATAAAGTCCACGACATTATTGGCTGGAATAAAAAAACCATTAATTTAGCTAAAGTATTCGACACAATTGATCGCCCGTTACTAGTAAAAAAACTTGAACACATTGGCTTTCATGGGGTTACATTAGATTGGTTCAAGAATTACCTTATTAACAGATACCAATTAGTTTCAATTATGGGGGAAAATAATTGCATTGTATGAGGGAGACAAAGGTAGTTGGACATTTGCCATCATTACGTGAAAATTACCAATCACGACGTTTTGATTCGGTAAAACCCAACCCTTTTTCAAGTGCTAAAAACTAAATTACATCTACACAAACATGTTATAAAACTACGTTCTTAAACTAATAACTTATCTACTTTAATAATTATCTACTTTTTTACCTAGATCCTAGAATGGGGTACAACAAAATCAACTTATACTAAATATAAAATATTAACAGGGTTAAATTAATATAACCAATTAGGCGCTGTCAAGGTCACGATATCGATGAAAAAATGTTAAAACACAATTAAAATTAATATTCAAATCTGACTGAAATAAGATTACATTAACCAATCATAAATATATGGTACCTGAAAAACATTATTAATTTAAAATAACATTCAACACGCACAAAAATGATATATATGACTCGGAAGGGCTGAAACTACTATTACAATTACATTTTACTATTAGGACAATTACATTTTAACCTGAAAAGACAACAATTATTAGGAATAAAACAATACAATAATCAAATATTACAAAAATGATGAAGTCTTACGACCCGCAGTGACGATGGCGTCTAGACGTTCCAGGCACGAAGTGAGGATGATACATTCCAAATGCAGTGTCTACGAAGTTCCCTCCAAGGTGATAAAACACGGGGACAAGACAAACATACACACTACACTTCACAACAACCATACACAGACTGACGAGGTCAGGGACGTACGCTCCGAGATCGCCAAAAATGAGGTGACTCAGGTACGGGGACGGAGGCGGGGACGTAGACGTAGACGTAGACTCATGGGGTGTTTAATTGTTGTAGGTGCAGGTGGTGTAGGATTCTGGTTAGATGATGTCATGAGTGTATTGAACTTTTTATTAAGTGTGTTTTTAAGTAAAGGAACCCACAGGAAGATTGATTATGGAGTAATTCAAGGTAGCACACTTGGGCCTCTCCTTTTATTAATTTACATCAATAACTTGGGCAAAATAAATCTAGATAATGGTCAATTGTTCCTATACGCCGATGACACGGCTTTGTTGTTTGAAGGAATCGGCTGGGAGGAGGTTTTCGGCTCTGCTGAGCGCGGCTTGCTTACTATCAAGCGATGGTTTGATCAGAATCGAATCACTGTAAATTTATAGAAGACAAAGTGCATGCCAATCTCTTTAAGGGCTGATCGTGATCTGATAAACATTAATCTGCATCACCATACATGTGGTGACCTCAATGGATGTGTGTCTTGTGAGATTGTAGAATGTATGAGTGAGTTTAAATGTCTCGGTCGTGTTTGATATGCGTTTAAAATGGGTACCGCACATACAACAGCTTAGGAACAAATTAAGACAGTTAATATTCATGTTTACAGTGCTTAGTAGAATCTTAACGCAGGATTTGATTAGAAACGTTTATTGCACCTATGTACAATCACTACTTCATAATGGTGAAATAGTGTGGGGTGGTACATACAAATCATCTTTAATTGCTTTGGAAACGACAAAGAAAGCCATTATTAAAACAGCTCTCCGAAAAAGTAGGAGATATTCAACAGAACATTTGCTCAATGAATTTAAAGTATTTTTCCCTTACACAACTCTATGTTAGAATAATGGCTATATATATTTTTAAAAACCCAACTGTATTTAATGAACATGTAATCCACAGCCATTTTACGAGAACGTCAATAAACCTTGGAGTCGCGGTACCGAAAATCATAAAATCAATAAACAAAAAAAATCCTTTTTTTATTGCTAATGTTTTATACCTGAATTAACCCAGCCGTATCAGAGCTCTAGCTCCATGCTCAATAGGTACACTTAAAACATGTGTGAACCACAATGGCTTGGTTGGGGTAGTAAGGGAAAATATATACAATTTATTAATATCTATGTACACTGAATAACATTAAATATCTAAATGTGTCGTCATATACAGGTTTTTTATTTCTTGGTTTGTAAATGTGAAACTTTAACTTAGGTTGGTGCTTGTATGCTTGAAAGGTAGGGGTGGGTGAATGGATGTGGCATGTTGTCTGTTATGTGTGTGTGTATGTGCGTGCGTGTGGTTATCTATTCATTTATTTCAGTTTTGTTTGTTGTTTTAATTTTAATTAATTTTATTATTATTATTTTGTTTTGTTTTTTGTTTGAGTGTGTGTTGAGGTATGAGTGAGGTGTGAGTGTATCGTGGGAGCGGTTGACCATATGGATGTTGAGGTGTGCTTTAAAAGTTGAACTCAAGAAGAACACTGAAGAATGTTTGTAACACACTTTTATTAATGTAAAACAGAATAAAATACTAAACAGTATAATGTTGCTTAATGAATTCCACTAAAATATTCACTACGTGAAATTTGAATAAACTATTAAATTGAGATTTGAAATTTAAAAATTTAGAACTCTACTTTTAGTACTTTATAGCAATCAGCTTAAACAGACTTGAACTTTCAAACAGTTACACTTCTACTTCTTGAGCGCGAGGTGACCGTGGTCGGCAGTCTGCAGAGACTGATACACGTTCACTCTCTCGCAGGCCTAACATTAAAATTAGTCATTATGATGTACATTAAAAGATCGTCTGAGCTTGACGGTCTCTAAATTACTATGTAAACAATGAGCAAAGCTTAGCTAACGGCTATTGATTCAGTGACAGTTGTGCTTCATTGCCTTATAACTACCATTCATTACTGAGTAAACTAAACTAAAAGTAGTCAAACACATAGATTTAACTGCTACGTTCTATAAACTGAATTTACAATACAACTGAAAATATAATAAATTGTATATATATATATATATATATATATATATATATATATAATCCCATATAATTATAATAAAGAATAAAATATGACTTATCTTACAACAAGTGTATGCGTGTGAGGTTTGAATGTGCGTGAGATGTGTGTATGTATGTATGCATGTGTTGTGTTTTGGTTGGTGTGTGTGATATACAGTGTGCTTGCGCCCATTATTTATGCTAGGTGGGGTGCGTATATGAATGTTTATGACCGGATAAGTGTTTATCCTCTGTGTATCCTAAACTAGAATGTGTGCGAGTGAGGAGACGGGCGCGTCTTTCTTATGCATGTGTGATCTTTCATGTTACGTGTTTATGCGATAGTGTATGAATGTAGAATGCTTTGTGTAACAATGTCGTGTGCTTATGGGCGTGAGCAAGTGTCTGTATATGTGAGCTGTGTCCAGGTTTTAGGTTTTAGTTTTTTAGTGGATTACAGTACCCCTTTATTATTATTTTATTATTAATATTTTTTTAATTTTATTTGTTATGGCTTCTAATGTTAGAAAATTTAGTTTATAAAAGTGTGCCTTTGTATTTTTTATAGCTTTAAGTAATAATTGTTTATGAAACATAAGTTTATTTATATGCTTATTTTATTTTTATTTGCTTATATAAAAGTAATATTTTAATTTTATTTACGTCTGGCTGGTAGTGGCCCGTTCCTCTCCCACAGGCATGTGCCCATAAGGGGAACTATTTCCACCGTTGTTATGTAATATCTGTATAATGTCATTATTATTTTGTGAAATAAAATGCTTTACTAAGTTCCTTTAAATTTCTCCATTTTAAAACTTCTAGAGCTATGGAAGTGGATCCTATTACTAACCTTGGTACTGCAGTGCAATCTGCTGGTAACTCCACCCAGATGGCGTGGTGATCCGAAACCAGGGGTACCAGAACACCATTATTAATTTTAGAGATGTCCGTGACAAAATTGTCTCTACAAGTTTCGGTCCTTTCCGGAACTAGTTTGTACTACAATCAGTGGTTGCCACACCATTGCTTTGTAACAAATTGTTAAAGTTAGTTTTCTTGTTGTTTTTGAAAATGTCTACATTAAAATATGTTCCTATAATTACATCAGTGGTGTTGGTATTAATTAATTAAAGGTATTTATCAAACTTATCACAAAAGGTGTTAAAGTTTGAGTCCACAGGAGATTTATAAAGGGCCGCTATAATAAACTTCCTATGGGCTAATTTTATTTATATTTCTACACACTCAAATATTTGTTCTTCATTCAGCCTAGAACTCAGACATAGTATGTTTAGATTGTCACAATTCAATTCTTCATGAAAGAAAATTGCTACCCCTCCCTTACGTAGTACTGAATTAACCTTTAATTACCTATTTTTAACCCTTAACTACTATGCTTATTTTGCCTAACGTAAGTACCATCGTGGGGTCAAAACCGACCCCAATAAAAAAAAAAAAAAAATTAAAAATCTCAAAAACATTATTTTAATAACTTAAATGATAATAACCTTCTCTCTATCTTGTCTTCTTGTAAAAATAACCATTTTTGGGTATTATCTTATAAATAAAAGAGTTTTTATTTTAAATTTTCTTTAATGTTAAAAATTAATTTTCTTGAAAAAACACTTTTTATAAAGAAAAACATTTTTTTACCCTCATTGAAGTTATAAAAATCAAAACTATATATTATCTTTACAACTAGACCTATATTATAAGGAATTATAGTACTTGGTCCCATAACAACTAAAGTAAAAAAAAAAAAAAAAAAAAAAAAAAAAATACCTTCATATAAAAGTTGGCGACTTCTTACTGTCCAGTTAGCCTTATTGGCACTCTTCACACATAATACTAACTTTGCTAAGGGCTTTGCACACTGCCTTTTTGCAAATAACGTACACATCTGATACAGAAGAAATAAAAAAAGAGAGCATTCTAACGTAACTACTATCGTGGTGTCACTGCTGACCCCAGAAGCTTCCCAGTCAGATACGGAGTGACCGAACAAGAAACAACCACATGCACCGTATGTCTCATTAGCTGGAAAGAGATTAGATACAGAGAGCACAATCTTGTATGTACAAAATATATAAAATAAAATTAATTACACTCTGAAGTAAAAAATGACCCCAGGATGGTACTTAAGGGTTAAAGATGTTATTTGGCAGCTATTCATGTTATTCTCCGATATCAATAATATTGCCGGCTCCTCCTCAACAAGAAACAAAGTTACTTGTCCCTGCTTACCTGTTAGGCCATCTATATTAATAAATATTATTTTCAGATTCAGATTGGATTTTTTAAGGTTTAGTATGTGGTGATGTCTCTACTGTAACTCTCCATTAGTTTTTTTTCCTCTCCATAAGTTAGGTTAGGTTTATTCTGGGCATATTCTATCACTAGCCTACTAAGTTTACGCTTACCTTTGTTATTAATGTGTAGTTATTGTCTCGTGTAACTACACCTTAACAATGGCATTATCTCCTAGACTGTATCAAGCCATAGAGCCAATTTCTTAACTAAACATTTGTTAGAAACGCAATCAAAGGTGCGTGACAAGTCGCATAAAAAGGCAGAGGTACACTGCTTTGCTTTAAAGGATTTCAAGAAAATTTGTAAGAGATGTTCTACGGCAGAAATAGTGGACATGCTTTACGAAAACCTAACTGTGCCAGGAGATGATGCAACTCAAAATAATAGTACAATTGATCTAGCATTGCAGTTTCAAAACATTTAGACAGCACTGGAATTAAGCTAATAGGCCTATAGCTGGAAACCTCATCAAGAGAGCCTTTCTTATTATATAGGCACAATTCTAGACGTTTTCAATAACTCTGGAAAAACACCCCACAGCTAAAAAGAATCGATGAAATAGCCTAAAAGTGGAGCTATGGCTTGTAAACATTTTCAGCAAGTCAATTGACATGTCAAAAATACCTTTACTGATTGTAGGCTTAAATCTATGTACAATATTTGCAATATTGGAAGCATTTACAAATGCCAACTTAAAAGACAGTCTACCAACATCAGGCGTGGGAAAATCAATAGTGGATGATGCATGGCATTAACAATTTCATCAATTGATCGATTGAAGTCTTCGGTAGTAGTAAGTCTACTTCAGACTTCTTAGATGAGGGCCTATTACTATTCATTAGGTCCCACGCAGCCTTGCACGGATTGGAAGAAGCAGCAATAAAGTTAGCACTGGCAGTCTGTTTAGCTTCACAAATCTTGGAACAGTATTTCCTTGTCAACTCACGAAGAGTAGGGATCAAGTGAGGCTGTTGACTTACTTAGATCTACCATTTACCATTTACCATCGATGTCTTCGCCACAATCTTCCGATTGGGGAGTCGTCCAAGTTCTTCCCTTGACGGGGTTTTCTAAGTGAGCACTTGTCACTTAATGTGTCTGTAGGTGTGCTCATCAATGTATTCTGAGATTGTGTAGTATGGCCTATTATGTAGATAGTGTTTTAGTGTAGTGATAACATTTTTGATTTTATTTATTGACTTTATGTGTTCTGGTAAAATTTTGAACCTGTATAGAGTGGTGTATTACTGAATTTTTGTAAGCGATGTTGTGGTAGGTCTATGTTTTTACTATTGCGTAGGTTATGTGTGTGTTGATCAATTCTAAGTGTGGGTGTTGAGTTTTTGGCCAGGATGATGGTTTCAAGGATATACTGTGAGATGACAGTTAGGATGTTGAGCTTTATGAAGTAGGGTTTACAGTGTTCCAGTGGATCGAGCCTCAAGATTGTCCTGATGGTCTTTTTCTGCATACTGAGAATTCTATCTGTATTTTTTGAAGTTGCTGACCCCCAAGCAGCGATTCTGTATCTCAGGTGGCTATGGAAGAGTGAGTGGTAGGCGACCAGTGCAGTTTCCTCATTTGTTAAGGTCCTGATTCGTTTGATGACATATTGTGCTGTGGCAAGTTTTTTTAGATAGGTGGTCTATGTGGCTCTGCCAGTTAAGGTGTTGGTCCACTATGACACCAAGAAATTTGGTGTTGCTGGCTGTAGGAATGTCTAGGCTGATCCATTCATCTTCAGTTTTATTTCTATTGTTTGGTGTGAAATTTATATGGGTGGTTTTGCTTTTATTGATGTTTAGGCTAATTGAACTGCAGATTGTCGTTACATTTTCCAGTGCTGTGTTGACTATGATGCTATTGTTGCGTTGGTGGCGGTCTATTGGTATAATGATGGTGGTGTCGTCTGCAAAAAGGGTACATTTTTGTTCTAGTGGGAGTTGTTGAGGAAGGCTGTTGATGTATATCAGGATCATTCACAAGCACGGAATGTCTCCTCAAATTGGCTAACTCAGGGATAAATACATTTTTTACTTGAACTTTAGGTCCTAACTTAGAGAATTTGGAGTCATTGCTTACTAATTTGGTCTTTTTGGGAAAGCACACTTTCCTTGAACAAATTGAAAAAAGAATTTAAAGCCTCATCTGGTGAAAACAACCTCACAACATGAAACCAATTTTCAGTTTGAGAATAACATATATCTAGGAAAAATATTTTAGTTGTTACCACTAAATTAAAAGCAAATTACTT